>VWZF01000628.1:2231381-2291758 GCA_013396755.1 Sclerurus mexicanus | reverse complement strand
AAGGGAAAAGGCGTATGCCACCCCCTCCTGGCCCCGCCCTGCCCTCCAGGAACCTCCCGCCGTTGCCTTACAAGGGCAGGCGCGCGCTCCCTCCGCCCCCCGGCCCTGGAATGCGGTGACCGCACCGCGCTGCACCAACGCGGCGCCGGGACAGGGGGTGACACGCACAGCGGGCGAGCCCCGCGCTCTCGCCTTCTCCTCCCGGGCATGGCAGAGACGTCGCGGAAGGAGCGCGAAGCTCACGTGTCGCCTGGAGCCCTCTCCCCGGCCCAGCTCATGGGGCCTGGCCGCCGGGGCGGCNCATCATCGTGGCGAGCAGGTGTCACAGGAGGGCTCGGCCGCCTCCCGGCCGCATCGCCCCTCCGCGGCTCTTCCGTCGGCTTTGTTCGAGCACGGGAAGGGCTGGGCTGGCAGAGGGAGGGCTGGGAACAGGGAGAGGTGCCGGGTCTGTTCCCTCCTGCGCTCGGTTCGGAACAACCACAGCCACGGGGGACAGTGCGCAGTGGTTCCCTCGGGCTCAGAATCACGGAGTCACCCGGGTTGGAAGAGACCTCTGCGATCATCGACCCGACACCTCCGTGTCAACTACACCATGGCACTGAATGCCCCATCCAGTCTTTCCTTAAACACCTCCAGGGATGGTGACTCCAACACCTCCCTGGGCAGCCCATTGCAGTATCTACGTAGTCACCCTTTCTATGAAGAAATTCGTCCTGATGTCCAGCCCAAACCTGTCTTGGTGCAGCTGGAGGCTGTGCCCTCGTGTCATGTCACTTGTTGCTTGGGAAGAGAACCCGACCCCCACCTGGCCACAACCTCCTGTTAGGGACTTGCAGAGAGTTAAAAGGTCACCCCCGAGCCTTCTCTCCTGCAGACAGGCTGTGTTGACTCACAGGCATTGGATTTTATGCAAGTGTGACTCCTGTACAAGAGGTTTGGCAAATTTACTAGTGAGGAGTGTGTTAAGGTGGGTTCCGAGGCTGGGTGTAATGGTGTAGGGTTTGTTTTTTCCTGGTTTGTTTTTATAATTGCTCTTATTGAGCTTTAACACAGATCTGCAGAGTGTCTTAGTCTTATCTCTTCCTGCTACCACCCAGATTGTGATGAATGCGTGACTGTACGTGATGCTGTAATGGATTATGTGGACAGAACTTGGGCTTTGGCTTTGAGGCTGACTTGAGTTAGATGATAGAGTTTGATGTTATATCTTAGTTCATGAAGAGTTTCTTGGCTGTGGATTATGGATGTTTATTTTGTGGTGGTTTGTTTACTTTTGAGTGATAGGCATCACAATTATTACAATATTCACAATGTCAAAATATTAGGGCCCCTGCCTCTGAACAGGTGCAGCCTGCACCACTGTTAGTGGGCTGTAAATTTTCACAGGTTATTGTTTGGCTCAAAATCTTTTGTTATTTGTTTTTGTCTTCTTGGAAGGTTTATCACTTTCCCAGAGGAAGGGACCTTAAGATGATTTTCTGTGGTTTGATATCCACTCCTGTTGCTTGACTGAGCAAATGAATGTAGAGGCAGCACAAAGTAGCACGGTGCTGTTACTGCCTATTTATTTTTTTTATATGTGAAAGTCTTCCTAAAGAGAGGTGGTATTTTCAGAAATATCTTATGAGGAGTCTCCCAGGTAAGGTCTTACATTAGAAGTTTCTTGGACAGTTTCCAGAACAAGGCCCAGACCATACACTGCATCATAGTGTTAAACAAGAGACTAAACCTGCATGTCATGACTTGTGTTATCAAATGTGAAGTATTTCCACTTTTTGTCTACTGAAATTCTATTTGCAGCCTATACTTGCCCTATTTCAATTATAAAAGTGTGGGTTTATGTGGGTTTTTTTGTTGTTGTTGTGTGTTTTTTTGTTTGTTGGTTGGTTTGGAGAGCTTTTTGGTAGGATTTTTTTTTTAATGACTAGTGAATTTATCAGATTAAATTCTACTTTCTCTAAAATTAGGGGGTCCTGTTCTTGACTCAGTGAGGTTAGCTCTGGCTCATTACATCATTCACTGTTACACACAGATAACATGAAACATGAACACTTTTGGAACTTTTAAATCATACATCTCTGTGGCTAACCAGATTGATGACTTTGGTTTTATGAACATGTTCCAGTGTACTACCCTGTTTCTAGCAGAGTTCCCCAGAGCTGAGTGCAGCGTCTCAGGTGTAGCTGCACCAAACCTGTGCTGAAAGCACTGCAGTCCTGTGGGACCTAATGTTTCTCTGTATGCAGGCTGACAGGTCTCTTGAACTGAAGGTCCCTTGTGCCTTCTGTATGGCCACCTCCCAAGCCTGGTCCAGAGAAACTTAGAAAATAATAATGCAAGCCTTGGCAAAATTGAGTTGTAGGTTAGAGAATTGCAGGTAGCTTGCTGGAGGCTCTGTGCAAAGTAAACGTTTTTGCTTACTTGGAATAGGCCATATTCTGAAAACTGTGAATTATTTCAGAGAACAGTTATGAAAACTGTTTGACTCTATTTTTGTGTAGTGGAACTTTTAATCAATAATTCATAGTTTAACAGGAGCTTGCCTGAGGGTTTTTACTGAGGTAAGAAAACCGCTGAAGCTATGGACAACCCTTGGCTGCAGCTTGAAAGCAAACTACCTTTGTTGTCAGCTGTCTTCAGAAATATCTCAATGTCAAGAGTTCACATTTATTTGTTGAACTGTTATGGAGGCCAGACATCTCGGATAGCTTGTGGTTAGTGAGTGCAATGAAGAGAACTTCTGCGTTGTTGAATGATGCGCAGTTGCATTTCACCGGCTATTTTTAGTTCGGGACATAATGGTTTGTTTTGTACGTCAGAAGAACGTTGTGTATGCACGTAGGATTTAAAAGTGTGGAATTAGCAGGGGAAATCAGTAACTGTCTTTGTGGACAGACTGAGAAGGACATAACCATGGAATTCCCTTTTATGATACAGATGCTTGGTACAGCATGTCAGGTATCTGATACAAAGCAAGGTAAACTTTTTCCTTTTAGTTAAAACCAAAAAATAACAGCTTTTTGCCTGAATATTGGGTTGATTATGTAAGGGAGTTGCTTTGCTTAATTTTACTCCTTTTTTTAAGGATGAATCCCAGTTAGTGACTTTTGTCTTGCTTTGCAGGAGTCTTAACAGAAAATATTATATCTCTGAGCAAACTGTCTGAGAAATGGAACGGTGCTGTGACTCTTGATTAGCATTGCATTTCTGACTAGATAATTTTTTTCTAAGATATAAAAGTAATACTTCGTGTAAATTTCAGAATGTTGTTATTTTTGTGGTTACAGGTGAAGCTTAAATTTATCCTCTTTCAGGACACACTTGCTTCAGGTACTTCCTGTAAAATTCAAAATCAAGGATTGAAGAAATCCAGTTTGAATAACACTTAGTTTGGGCATAATAAAGAATTACAGCAGCATGGATTATGCTTTAGTTTTAGCTAATGCAAAAAGAGGTTATGAGACTTTGGGAAACAACAGGAAACAGTCGAACTTCTGATCCAAAAGCAATGTTGAGGTCTCTGTGGTTGCATTTCAGTGAATGACTCAGCTTTTCCGGTTTGTACCGTTAACTGTAGTTGAACACTAAATGTATCTTCCCAGCTAAATAGAGGCATTTAACTTGAAAGCCTCACTTCTGTCCTGAGTATATTAGTGTTACACCATGTAAGCTACCACGTTTACGTCTTCATCTGACAGCTTCAAGGGAAACAATGAAATTGGTATATTTGTGATACATGAAAACATATAAAGATTCTGCAAGAATATACAGATGTTTTAAAGCTCGATAATGGCATAATAGGTGCAAAAATCTGAAGGTTGTTTCTTTTAAATTAATTTATTAAAAATTAGTAATGTCAGCATTTTTGTGCATGTTGTGTAATAGTTACACTGTGTAAACCACCACAATAGCAATGTAGTGCTTCTGAACCAAGTCAGTGTTCTCTCATTCTCAATGGCAGCTGTTCTAACAAAATGCTATTCAGAGCCCAAAATCCACTTTTTTCCCCCTCCCAAATTGTTAGTTTAGAATACTGCCTGATTTATTTAACCACTGTGCTAGTTTACCAGCCCATATCCTTCTATGTGGTAGGTCAACAGTGCCTCTGAAACTGCTGAGTGTGTACTCATCTTAATTTATGAAAGACCCAGGTGGAATATTGAATCAGCAATACAAACACTGAGTGATTTCATTTTAAGAGCTGTGATTTGATTTGGGATTTTTATGTAGCCTACAGTGCCAGTTGCTGAATCCGGAAAGACCTTATACTGTAATAGCAAGTGAAATCTGAATGAAAGAAAATGGAGCGGGAGATGTAAATGTGTACTTCGCGGTATTTGCTGATAATATGGAATTTGATATTCCTTTGTCCAACCTTCCCCCCTTGTGATGATTTAATAAGGCTAAATCTTGGATATGTTTCTGTCTCCTTAGAACCAACAGCCAACATGTCCAGCAAAAGGGCAAAGACGAAGACCACCAAGAAGCGCCCTCAGCGCGCCACTTCCAACGTGTTTGCGATGTTTGATCAGTCGCAGATTCAGGAATTCAAGGAGGCCTTCAATATGATCGACCAGAACAGGGATGGCTTCATTGACAAAGAGGACTTGCACGATATGCTCGCCTCCCTTGGTAATGTCTCCTTGCTGTTTATGCTTGCCAAGCCAACTTGTACTGTTAAAATTAAATTACTGACTCTAGGATACGAGTGGTGTCTCAATTTATATTACGCTACTGACATTACTTTTTTAGTTTGAAAGCTAAACCAAGTATGAATCCCTTTATTTGCAGGAAAGAATCCAACGGATGAATACCTAGATGCCATGATGAATGAGGCTCCAGGCCCCATAAACTTCACGATGTTCCTCACAATGTTTGGTGAGAAGTTAAATGGCACTGACCCGGAAGATGTAATCAGGAATGCTTTTGCTTGCTTTGATGAAGAAGCAACAGGTATGTGGGTAAAATAACACTGTACATGTTATTAATTCTACTTAACTTTTGTAACAATCAATACTTACATTCATTGAAGTGGTGATGGATTTTTTAACTCTGAAAATTCTAATTTCTACAAACTAAAAATCATGCCTGTATCCTCATCAGGTAAATGTACCTTTCCAGTCTCTGTAAAAATGCCAAATTTCTGGCAACTCAGTTCTGTTGTTTAAGACAGGAGAAAGTAAAAAATGTTGATCAGAAACCAGGGTCTTAAATTATTGCTAACTTAAAATTCAGCTTTGGGGCATCTTTTATAAGGGGAATCTTTGTTTTCAGAGCTGTTGTGCTTTTATGAAGAACTTGTTTTCTGTGAGCAACTTGTATTCACTGTCCCTCTGTTAAGCTGCCCTCAGAGGAGAAGAAAATGAATACAAGAAAAATCTGGTGTGCCAGTAGAAGCAATCACAAGTTATTTAAGGCTGCTTGTTTAATAAACAATGCCAAAAATTTATTCTTTGCAATGAGTCTAGTAAATCTGATTTATGTCACCTATTTAATATCAATTCAAAATCTTTGAAATATTACAAACTTCCCTGTTTCATATAATTGTTGAACATTAGTAGTCAGGTTCCATGACTTTTTCATTTTTGTGGTTTTCATAAGGAATGCTCAATATTTCTGCTTTAACAAGAAACAGATCCCTTTGTGATTTTTAAAATACAGAGTTATTAGAAGGCTCTTAGTACTACTGGGAATATATCCCTGCTGTTGGGAAGGAGATCCAATATGAATACTGACAGATTTTTATATTCTTTGGAACACCACAGGCAAATCATAAAATGACCTTTACTTGAGCTAGTGACACCTTGCAAAATAAGATGCCTGATTTGACTGAATGCATGTAATTATTTGACAGTTTTAGTAATAGGCTTTAATGGCTTTATCTTCATTTGGCAAAAAAAGACTGTAGGTATCTTTAACTGAAGGAAAGAATTCAAAGAAAGAAATTATCACCCATGTATTAGCAGATAAATGTAAAAACTCCTCTTTCTTCTCTCCTCTTGCATTGTGTTCCAGGGTTCATCCAAGAAGACTACCTGCGGGAGCTGCTGACAACAATGGGAGACAGGTTCACAGATGAAGAGGTGGATGAGCTGTACAGGGAGGCACCCATTGACAAAAAGGGGAATTTCAACTACATCGAGTTCACACGCATCCTGAAACATGGAGCAAAAGATAAGGATGACTGAGCATTCCATGGATACCTGCAGATTATCTCTACACTTACGTTTATTTTTAAGCGTTTATTCCAGATAGAACTCATTGCATGCATTTAGCTTTACAGCTTTTGCCTTTCTCAATGTATTTATCTATTCCAGGCCATTTAGGCATATTTGCACCTGTGTAATCAGACTGGAAGCGGGGAAAATATTGTGAGGGAAAGGATAGGAGGATGACCATCCCTGGAATTGATAGTCCAGGAAAATAATCTCAATATTTCTGGTTTAGCTGGATTTTTACATTTTTTGTAATAAATGCCATTTTGAAATAAAGATTGCTATATAGATAAAATACCTCAATCTTTTGTGAAGAATGACATTTCTATTATGCATTTACAAATGCAGGTATGTTCATTGTATTTTACTTGCAGTTGCAAGTCAAGCTGGAAAACTCATTTTCCTACTGTTTCGTTCGGTGTCACAGGGTTCTGAAATACCCCTAGCAGGATGTGTTGGCATCTTTAAAAATGCATCTGTAGAACTCTTTCATCTCAGGTGTCTGAAGTGGGATCTGACTAGTGTAAGTACCAAAGAAATGTTAAGAGGAGACTGTTACAATTGCCTAATGGCCAACAGAGAACATCTATGATTCTTAAACAGATATTGTGCCCAGCTTTTGTTTTAATACTGATGGGTTTTCTAGCAATATTGTCATGTCAAAGTGTGCATTCCTGTTTGCCAGTCATTTTGCTGGCAATAAGTGGGAATTAGGCCTATTTTTCCCTTCTGCTGAAGGAAGTTTGTGCAAAGGAATCCATGCTGGCACTAGTTAACAGCAATACATGGTCAGAAAACCTACATAAAGCTTTATTGTTCTGCAGCTAGTGTTAGAATGTGAGAATGTGAGCATAGTCATTCTGAGGATTAACTTGGTAAAACTCTGTTTATGCTGAAGTCCCTCTCACTTTTTAAAGGATCATCCATATTCCTCATCCATCCTGATACGATGGCTTTTAACCAAGCACAATCATTCATTCAAAACCAGTTGTGCTGATGCTGTTGTCTCAAATATGAAGAAAAGGAGAAGGTTGTTTTGTTAGTTCTTCATATGACCGTGTCCTGTGTGCCTCATTCTCTTAGCTACTGCAAGCTGGAAAGTATAAAGATTTATTTTGCCTGTGTATTTATCAATTACAGTTATGACCTCTTATCCAGAAAGCACGTCCTAAGCTGTATCACATGACTTAAGACCACAAGGAATAGGAATTTTACTTCAGCACAAGGGTCTGTAAAGGCTCTGACAGCTTAGACTGTAAGGTGGGTTTGTCTCTCTTCTCGTGCATTAGCACAAAGATGTGGTTGCTTAATCTTGCTTGTGCTCCCAGTAATGCAGCAATAGAAGATACTCTGGCATTAGGTATGTAAATAAGTTGACTAAGTATACAGTTAGCATATACTTTGATTATTTTCTCATTTTTTATTCCTTGGTGGTTTCTTTCACTTCTGGGCTTAATTAAAAGGAGTTTTCAACCATTTTTTTCCCAGTTTTGTGCTTTATCTGCCAACAAACTTAGCCTCAAGTTTTCTCCTACCAAGACTTACACTCTCTGCTATGTTATTTCAGATTGCCATAGCTGCTGCTTTTTAAAAAAGTTTGGTTTTTAACTATCTTGGTGCTCTTCAGTAATGGCTGCTGAAGTATTCATGGGATGCCTGTAAGGTTCTAGCAACAGCTGATATTTCTGGAAGGTGGTTTGCAAGTATGCATGGAAGTTTTCACCAACTGCCTGTGTGACAAAGACAGCGGAGTGGAGATTTAGGAAACTGTCTTGTTGAAATGTTGCTATGTAACATTAAGGCAAAACAAGTTATGCTGTCACTTCTTTAGCCTGATCTTGTCACATCTGTGCAATTCAATATTGTGTGGATACATGCAAACAGCCTGCACAAAGGACAAATGTAAGACTATTCCTTAATTTTTCCCTTTGAATGTCTAAATGGTGTAAGATTCAGAGATCAGTTTTGTTCTGTTAGGAACAGTGGATCCCCAAACGCTTCTTTTCCTGATCCTGTTTTCTCTTTAAGTATTAGATGCTGGTGTCTTACACTGAGTAATTGGCCGGTGAGGCAGCTGAATTTTTCTTGCTGGAAATAAGTTTTGAAGTGCTGATTTTAAAACTGTAAATATGAGTTACATGAAAGAGAACATGATATCCTCCTTGAGAGGAAACTGTCTACTTCAAAAATATTATGTACTGCTGCTCTTGGTGTCTGACCAGCCAGCTGAAATGTGGGGTGTAGCTGCTTTGTAGCACCTATGCAGTGTGACAGGGAACATTCTTGGATGCTCCCTCTCTGTAGAGGGACAGGAGACAACTCATGTAAAAATACCTATGCAGGAAGACATGTTACTGAGGAAGAATTCCCAAGGCTGTTTGAGTATAACCAACAACGGCCTTCCAAGTTCATGTTTCCTTGGTACCTGTATTGGATTGTAGGAGATCAGTTAACCTGCAAATGGGCACAAACCCCTTGACCACTGAAAGGCTACAAGGCCAACAGACCCAGCCAAGAGACCATATAAGAGCATCGTATGCATTTTGTAGCTAGGCAGCAAGGAATTTTGACAGCTGACATTGCATGCCGAGGTCTGTAGGGATGTGTCATCATTAATCCACTTCTAAAAATAAAAATAACTTTGGTCACTGAAACAGCTTAAAATTCTGATGACTTAGAATTACCATTTTGCAGCCAAAATCTTGAAACCTAATCTTTTGTCCCTTTGGTTCATATGTAATGGTCTCCAAGCTCCACGCCAGACTAAGCTTATGATGCAAAACTATTTTCATAGGCTGATGCGCACATTTAATAGTCTTATATCTACAGTGAGTGATATATAATGCCCTGTGAAGCACTATTGAAAAGCTGTGATTTATTTTATATGACCCACTTACCTTGTTCTAAGGCTACATACACAGAGGTCAAAGTAAAGCCAGAGAACTACTGCAGCTGCATGAGAAACCTCCAAAGAGGTTTGTGTCAAGTGCTGCCACTGGATGTTTGCCTGCTGCTTTTTCTTCCCCACATTCTACACTTGTTTCTGCTCTTCATGCTGCATCTAAGTGAATAAATCCATCTTTATCACACAGTGACCAGATGACTGAAACATTTCACAGCATGAAGGCAGCTTATTATACTAGCTCAGCAACTAATGGATGTCACAGAGGTGTGTCCCTACACTCAGAAGTAAGGATCCATTTCACCACTGACCTAAGAACTATCTTTAGATTGCTTGTTTCTAGGATCACTGTCATATCTTGAGAAATGAATGTAACACAGGGGCCCCATTCTGGCACAGGACATCAGTGACGGCATTCCTTTTTGTGCTGACCAGTGCATTTGACCAAAAGCTGGAAAATATCTGCAATCTTGTCATCACATGTTTCTCTTGGCCATTTCTTGTCTAGAGTGTTACTAACCTATTACTTGGGATGTTCCTAGGGAGCTTCAAACAACAAATAGCTCTCTTACTGTCCCAAAGGTAGTAGGACAATGTAAGTCCAAGTAAGGGGTGAGTAACAATCAAAACATAGGGACATTGTATACATCAGCAGTTGATCTGCTGCAGGTATTGCCTATGTACACGTGCTCCTATTTTGGTTTCTTACTTAATTTTTCAAACCCTACTGTCATTTTTAGGTAATTTCCTTCTTTGGAAAAATTATGTAAGATGACAGTAACTCAGAAACAGTATTACAGAAGCCCAGAACAATACAGGGGTAAAAAGAAGCCAGTAAATGCCTCTCAAAATATAGCTTAAAAATAAGCTAACATGAAATGTTGAAAAGTCATACTGGGAAGAAACTGGAACTCCACACAGCTCATTTTCTGTTGTGCTCTGAGCAGCAACTCCACAGTGATCAAACTTTTCATATACCAGATGCAAAAATTTTCATCTCAAAAAAACAACAAAAAGAAGGTGGCAGCACATGTTGGCTTTTCCTGCTTTCCTCTAAAGCCCTTGGGCCTGTACATACATTGCTCCCTGTTCCCTGGAACCACTCATTTTGGGTAGGAGAAGGCAGGCTGCTGTTGTAGCACGCTCTTTGGGAATCCCTGTGCTAGACCTTGAAAAAAATAACCTGTATGGCAAATTTCAACAATATAGAAAAAAAATACTGCCACAGAATGTTTTCAGACCAAACATGTCATATTCCCTTGAGATCATACATAATAGGCATTGCATCACATGGCTTAAGGGGTCAGGCAGTTTTTATCAATGTAATAAATCTAAAGGAAGATATTTACATGTTTCTCAGCAGCATGCAATTAACATGAGAGCAGGAAATCAAACTGCCTCCTGGAAAATCCCAACTGCTTGCTGCATGCAGACTCCTCTGCCATGCAGCTGTGATTCAACCCCTTAGTAAACCACCTTGCACTTTGATAAAGCTTGAAAGTCAGTTACAAATACTACAGGATTATGTAGGTCAAGACTGACCTTAGTATGTGTGCCTGAAGGAGCAGATGGTGGCACCAACAGTCATTTTAGCAGTCTTGTAAACTGTCACGGCTCAGTTTTGCAAGGTTTATTTCATCCTTAATCCTTGCTTTGACTATCTTAGTGCCTCAGTGAGTACAACCTCACCAAATACTGAACTATGTTTTGTGGTATTTTTTAAATTGTGCATAGTCCTTGGAGTTAAAAGACAGCATTTCACAATGATTTCCAGCCTCTGCCAAGCATGTTTAAGTGAGTGGGTGTAAAATGAGGCCTGTGAGCTGTGTCTCAGTATGTGCTAAAATAGAGCTGGCATCAGACATGAGTAACTTGAACCTTGACTTTGCATTGTATCTAACGTTCAACTGGGGTTTTCCCTCATTTGAGTTCTTCCTTAATTGTGAGCTATCCATCTGGAATGCAATAGGTTTTATACCAGCAACATATTGCCACCCCACAAGAAGTATGTTGATTTTGAAATTGCTCTATCAGCCAACCAAACTTGCACAGGCATCAGCTAATAAGAAAACTGATAACACCGTACTTTTCATGTCAAACACCTGACTAAATATGCTGCTTCTTGTTTTCTGGGTGTGTTTTAAAATATTATTGTAGACCTTCAGCCAAGCATTGGGCACATTTCGTTTGCTTCCATATTTGTTCATACACATTGTCAGATAGATACAAACTCTAATTTAAGATGCTAGGAGAGGGCACATATGTACATCCTTAGGTTTAGCAGAATTAATTACATGCATTTGAAAGATGGGAGGCCTCCTGCTATCTTTACTAAGAATACCTATCAACACTTATTTTTGCATTTCAGTCATCAACATTATGGAATCATGGTGTGGCAATATTTCTGATTAAAAGTGCAAAAAGGTCTGAAAAACCCACAAAGACTTGACTAGAATTATTGCAACTTAAGAGCTAGGATCAAAAACAAGTGATGGACATACAGCACAAGTGGCAGCACAGTGACTTTTCCTCAGCCATGCATACTGAAAGTTAAAAGGAAATCAAAACAGTGCTATTTCTCATTTTCAATATAGAGAAAGAATATATCTTTCTTCTACAGGCTCCAGTACATTCTCTGAGAGCCTTTATTTTTCATGCTTTGGGATCTACCTTGTGGCAGGGACCATTTGGGAAAGCAGTAACCATTTTTATTCATGAGGTCATTGAATGAAAACAGGGAATATCCAGGAGTCTCGCTCTGAGACTTACAAGAGACCCAAGCCAAGACGTGTTCAGAGTCCCTTCTTTCACTTGTGACTCCTCAAATGTTTTTTTGGATCATGGCCCTGGAGTTATTTTTGGAGAAATTCCAGAAAACTCTGGGACACTCAGCATCTCAAAAAGAGTGACTGTCACTCTGACTGATACTGCACTTTGTACAGCTTAACAGAGACAACAGATGTCAGCTAGAATCAGGGAAGAAGGGGTGGAAATGCAGAGGGATGAGCCAAAATACTAGGTGAAACAACTGACAGACAAAATGCTTTTGTTAACTATAGTTTAGACCTAGAAATCAGATGGATATATTTAATTGTGACTGTGCTGTCAATATTTAACCTCTGTAATTAACATTTGTTAACAGTTGTTCAACAGCAATAATATGCTCAGAAAGAAATCTCTTAACTGGCAAAACCGTCCATCCAACTTTCACACATTTTTAATTCTTAATGTGAAAATCACACATACACTTTTTCATCTAGTTTCTCTTTTCAGACTCTTTTGTTTGTTTCCTATGCATATCCTCAGTCTTACTTCTACGATGACCAAGGTATGGAATTGCCTCTGTACAAGAAAAATTACTTAGGTGGGACCTTCTGCTACAGCTGACGGAATATGCAAGAGCTTTCTAGAAGCAAAAGTAACACAAAAGTGGTGGACACACAATTCAGCATTAGCATTTCTTCCAATACAAAGTCTACAGCATAGAATAAAAATAGGAATAGGTATGTTCAAAATTAGTAAGGTGAAGTTCTTCATGTAACAAATAGCAACCTTGCAGAGTGCTCCCAAAAACACCTGCAATGGATATTGTGGGTGCTAAATTTACATCAAGTCAAGGATTATGTATTAGGCAAACTCATGAAAGAAGTTCATTGTGGGTTACTAAATATCACATCTGGCTCAGGGTAGCTTACCCCTCCATGAACTTAAAATAGCAGAGATTGGGAGAGGATTCTGGGAAGATATCATAGGCTACCCTGATTCTTATTCTTCCCTAAATACCCGTATATAGCAATTGCTGCTGCTACCCCCTTAAGAAAAGGGTAAAAACACATGGCATGCTCTCTCCTTCAAAAACAACAGGAAGTATAGATTTTTAAAAAAAAAGAGAAAACATTCCAAGTTTTGAGGAAAAGACCCCAACAAAACAATAAAACTCTCCAATGACTTGGTAGGGAATATCACAGCCTCTATTATTTACTGAAGGCATCCAAGGAACCAGTAGACACATCCTGGTGGTGCTCCATCTAGAAATAGAAATAACAGGAAGAGGATGCTGACCCAGCTTCTGACACATTCCCAGTCTCAAGACCAATTTTGACTTCCTGAAAAATCAGGGTGAGACTTGGACAATGTCATTTAACTTCAGCTTCATGGTTCTCACCTTCTCAGGAGGCAGCAAGATCTGAGCATTGAGCAAAACTCCAGCCTGAGCAATCCCTCACAGGCTCCTCAGTGCTGTGCATGGCCAAACGCAGGTGCTGGGGATGATCCTGGTATTTTTTCTGGCCTTGCAGCAAGCAAGCAGTACACCATGACTACAAATAAGTGGACCAGTCTCCTGGTCCGCACTCGTTCAGGGCTCTTGCTATTGTTGAGCAAACAGTGCAGACACAGCCTGTGGGAATGGCAGCTCACCCAAGTGAATAACAAATGTTTGCACTGTCGTCATAACTCAGCAGAGACAGGGAAATAGAATCATGGAATTCTTAAGGTTGGAAAAGACCTCTAAAATCATCAAGTTCAACCATTAATGGAGAGAATTAAATGACAAGGTTTATTGTAAATTGCTTACTGTGTGTAATGGCCTTAGAACTTTATGAAAGATAATTTTGGAGGCTTTTAGACAAAACAAAGAAAACAAGCCTAGAAAACCATTTCAACAGTATCAAAGTATTGAGTGTTTTAGATGGAAAGGATAGGAACATTTTATACATTTTGCTTGAAAGGATTTTTTCTTAAACAAGACTGACATAAATGAAAAAGAAGGTGGCAATAAGGAAAAAGTAGTAGAAAGAAGCCAGTCAAAGAAGGAGTTAAGAGCTCAGTATTTTTTTTTAACTCATGTTTTCAGAACGGATAAATTCATACATATTCTGTATGTTTTATGTAGGAAATTATGTGGTACTGAGAAATAAACAAATTTTGGCATACATTCTGTGATGTGGTAGTGCAAGCATTTTTTCCAGCCCACAAAACAAACACTGTACAGAACTGAAGCTCATCACAAGATGGCTCTATTTTGCAGGACAACCCCACCACCTACACAAGCATCCTTCTGACATGCATAGCCTGAGAACCCTCTGCTCCCAAAGGCTGTGCCTGGCCTGCACACAGGGCGATGGGAAGGCACACTCTCTCTGCAGGGCAGTTCTCTGTCCAGAAGGAAACATTTCTACTTTGTACTGTGTGATGGCTGGATGAATCACTCAGCAGCAGTGTTGCCCAGTTCAACCTTGGGCCTCCCTAAACCCAGTCTCCCTAGGATGTTCCTAGGCTGGTTTTTAAGAAGGACATGAAGCACATCTTCAAGAAGAGGCCTGCTGTCTCATCAGACAGGGATCTGCCAGCACAGCCCTCAGGAAGCACCAAATTCACAAAAAAGACCTTTACTTTTTTCCCCTTTTCTTTTTAAGATTTATGTCATTGGGTGAAAAAATACTCTCCAAATATTATAAGAAGCAAAGCAAATATTTTTTTCCCTTTACATTTCTTTACTGGTATAATGAATGCTGGAATCAAGTAAAATTGAACCATTTCTAGTAGCATTACTTAGGTTTACATTGCACAGAAAATGGTTTGCCTGTAGAAACTGCTTCTCATTCTGCCATGATGCAACAACTTGGAGACGAAAGCTTTAAGACAGAAACACACAGACACACAATTTTGTCATTAAGAACTGATCTCATATTGGGTGAGTAATATTACTGTACTTATTCTCACATCTTCGGAAGTTAAAATACTGGGAACAACATACACAGTGATAGGTTTCATATAACACCTCTTTAATTGCTTGGAAAACAAATCAAGATAGAATAGCATGTTTACAGTACTGGTTCCATTTAAAGTAATTGATGAAAGATCTTCAAATTAAGAGAATAAATAACTTCTAATTAAATTTCAACACACAATTCAGTTGTTCAACATTATAATGGAGTGTTTTATTAACTCGATTACTATCTTGGTGCTTCTACAGCATTTCTGCCCACTCTTACTTTGCATATAATTATCTTGAATCTACATACCACGTCTAGTAAGCACAGCGGATTTTTTACCCAAGACTTTTTCCATGAACAGGCTTCCAATTCAGCACAGTTTAATATTAGTGTCTATTGCACTTTGAGGCAAATTTTAGAAGAGCAATATGAAAACTCAGTGGGGAAGTATTATAAGGCAGTCAGGCCACATTCTCAGATCTCATGAAATAACACTTCTGATTTGAGAGGAGGGCAGAGGAAGAAAGTTGGGCTTTTTAGCAATTAAAACATCTCCCTTCAAATTTGGGACTGCAACTTTTAAATTACATATTATATTACACATTCATTTCAGTAGATACAGTGCCTATATGTAAACCATTTGCATTTGTAAATATAAACGGTAATTTAAGCAAAAGCCTGTAAATCTATTTTTTCCTTTCACGGAATGATCAAGGTTGGAAGAGACCTTCAAGGTCATCTAGTCCAACCATCAGTTTAGTACCACCATAATCCCCACATTACCACACTCAGACACCTCTTGAACACTTCCAGAGAAGGCAACTACACCACCTTGCCTGGTGTTGCCTGGACAACTCATTCCAATGCCCAACCAATGCCTTTCCCCATCAAAAGTTATTGTTTACCAAGAGAAAGGCTGTATACCAACAAAGCCAAAAACAGGTAGGAGGGGAGTTCAAAGAATGATGATCTGGAGTGCGTCTTTCCCATCTAACTTTTTCAGGACCATTTTGTGTACTAAACAACTGGTTCTTGATACTCAAGGGATTTATATGCAATATGCAAAACGTGAACAAGCATTCTGTTCAGAAAAACTTCAAACACTTATTAACGGGCTAAAATCGAACTGCTTCTGAAGTAATTTCAGGCCCCATTCTCCTACACTAAAAATGACTTGCATCTCAATTTCTTTAAGATCCTACATCAGCCAGTGAAGAACGGGAAAACGAGTGCCATCCTTTGCGCTGTTTTAGTGAAGAAGATCTATGCAAGAATAAATCCCCCGGGGGGTCTTAGGATGCGCGGCTGCGAGAGGCGCTACGCCTCGCTCATGCGGGAGCGCTCACCTGGAACACTTACAGACGCAAACCAGAAGTTCTCTGATCCCTCAAGCGAAACACGAGGAAGGCTGATGGTAAGGATAACACCTCGCACCTGCTAATCCAGGCAGCGCCTTACCGAAAGATCCGGAGGCTTCGCTCACGGCCTGGGAGCGCCGGCACAGCCTCCAGGAGCGCGGTCCGGAGCTCCGTCTTCGGCGTGAAGAGTTCCCACGGATGCGAAAGAACAACCCCACGGGCGACACTCGCCGACCCGCGGCAGCCCTGCCGAGCTCCGTCCTCTCTCCGCCTCCCCATCCCTTCCCCGCCGCCCGGCACCTGCAGGCGGCGCCCGGGGCCGGGCACCGGCGGCGGCCTTGGCGGCGACTTCCCCCGGGATGCGCCAAGGCTGGCGGAGCGGGGGGCGCATGGGAGCGGCCGCGGGGGCGTGCGGAGCCGGCCGCGCCGAGGAGCGGGCGGGACGCGCTGCGATCCCTAGGGAAGAGCCCTCGCCGCCGCTTGGCCGCGGCCCCGGCGCTCCGCACGCCGCCCGCCGCCCCCCGCGGCTCCCGGGAGCGATGGTTTCTCCGGGAAGCACCGGAGCATCCACTGCCGGCCGCGCCCGCCCCTGCGCGGCTCTCCGGCACCCGCAGGCACCGCTCCGGTGAGCGCCCTGCGAAGGCGAACATGTAACCTCAGCCTGCGCCTTCGAACGCTGGCTTTCTTTTCGTTTAGGAGTCTGTCTTTCATTTGTTCGCGTTTTCTGCTTCTCTTTCCCCCTTCTCGATTAGGGAAATATGTTCTGATAAGAGGAGAGGGAAGTGTGTTAGAGACGCACCTTACCATTAAACCCTAGTACATTTTTTGTAAGGCCTAACTCTAATCTTATTGCACTTACTGTATTTACTTCTCTCCCTAGTGTCCCACAGCCAACATGTCCAGCAAAAAGGCAAAGACGAAGACCACCAAGAAGCGCCCTCAGCGCGCCACTTCCAACGTGTTTGCGATGTTTGATCAGTCGCAGATTCAGGAATTCAAGGAGGCCTTCAATATGATCGACCAGAACAGGGATGGCTTCATTGACAAAGAGGACTTGCACGATATGCTCGCCTCCCTTGGTAATGTCTCCTTGCTGTTTATGCTTGCCAAGCCAACTTGTGCTGTTAAAATTAAATTACTGACTCTAGGATACGAGTGGTGTCTCAATTTATATTACGCTACTGACATTACTTTTTTTAGTTTGAAAGCTAAACCAAGTATGAATCCCTTTATTTGCAGGAAAGAATCCAACGGATGAATACCTAGATGCCATGATGAATGAGGCTCCAGGCCCCATAAACTTCACGATGTTCCTCACAATGTTTGGTGAGAAGTTAAATGGCACTGACCCGGAAGATGTAATCAGGAATGCTTTTGCTTGCTTTGATGAAGAAGCAACAGGTATGTGGGTGAAACTCAGCTGCTTGGCTGGGGTCAGGTTGGGGTTTTATGTTGTTTATTTGGGTTTCTAAATAGTATGCTGATTTTTGCACTTTTATAAATGAAGTATGACACAGTAATCCTAGATGGCATATTCTACCAAGTAATGAGAATTTGGCTTATCACTGAGCCAGAGTATAAGCTGTCTGGCTGTTCTGTGTCAGTGGTAATGTTCTTCTGTGAGGCTTTGAAGAAGAGTGTTTTAAGTGGGCACTGTGTATGTTCCTCAAAGTGCAAAACAACATGTATTTGCTGTGAGGAATTCAAATTGGTAATGTGTGATTTCTATGGCATTGAAAAGGTAACAGTGTCAAATCTGTCATACAACGTGAGTTTGTCCTCTCTCTGCAGTAGGTGTGAGATGCATCTGAATTTTTCGTATTTCAAGACAGGCTGTCCAGATTTCATAAACTGTTCAGAACCCCCATCTTGCCTAGTGCACTTTATGGCTCTGATGACAAATGTCTTGTGTCATGCCCTCACCTGCCTGTGTTTGTTTTCAGCTTGCAGGAAGGCTGTAACTTTAGTGGTTTAAAGATAAAAACGTGTGGGGTCTATAAAACAGAAATGACAGACTGGACAGACTTGCATAGCAAAATGAGGGGAAAGAGGAAAACACAGAGCTTAGTTTTACTATATCAGACTTTCAAGGTTGCACCTGTAATCTTGAGGTTAGAGTTTATGCTTTTATTTATTTATTTATGTAGGCTCAGATTCCTGAGAGGTATGTAGGAAGTGGGGATGAATCCTAAGGCAATTCTGTGGAATTACAGAGTGTCAGCGCTTTGATATATTGTGAACTTGTCTTACCAGCACGTTGAAATTATGAAGCTTCTGTACTAGAGATGTCACTGCACCTAAAACTTTCCTCACAACTGTCCACCACAATATTTTAAGTTAACCTGTGGATATATGCTGTGAACCTTTCAAAGGATATTACTCTGTTTCAAACACCTATTTTCAGACTGTGTATTTTTAGCACCTTTTGCCTTTTCAAAGAGCATCCCCTTCCTGCTGAGGTGTAGGTAAACAGGCTTTCTGTTGGTAAGGCCTTTTCAAATGTTAATCGACTTCCTCCCTCTCAAGGGAAATCTCTTTACCATCTCATAGAGAAGGAAGTTTTGTTCGTAGGTTAATTATTTTCTCTCCACAGGTAGTCTGACTCACTGTGCTACAGGGGTTTTTTGTGTGCACCAAAACAAGAGCCTGTGAATAATGATATAAAGAAAATGGTTGAGCTACCAGTTCTTTTGAACAGGAACCTTCTGTGTCTATGTAAATAATAAGTTACTAGTTGGGGCACCCATATACTGATAAGATTGATTTTATTATCTTTCAGCTCTGTGTGGTAAATGTTTTAGTCTAGTCCTACAATGATTTGAGGATAATGGTTCCACAGTCTGTTTTGTGTCTTATGCCATCCTCAAATTTTAACGAGGAAACATGTGAGATAGCTATGTTGTTTTATTGATTTTCAGTTCATAATAGTGAAAATGGAGTCTTCAAAATAACTTGTGATGTATTTGTAGAACTCATGTTTATACTTTATTAATTTTATTCTCAGATTGGCTTATGATCAGTTTCTTCCTTTTAAAAATGTACACAAGCATTTCCAGCTATATCAACCTTTTTTCTTTTACTTTTTTTTTTTCATTTCACATTCTTGACGTGTGTTTCTTACGGGCCTGATTTTCTAGCTCTGTATCAGTGTGTAGGTCTTCTGAAAGGGAGTACTACAAATCAGAACCTATTGATGAGGATAAGGCATTTTAATTATATTTCCTACATTGCCAGTCTAGTTGGGTATGTTGCTTCAGCATTACCATTGTGTGTAGCACAATGGAATTGGTATAAAATTGGTATCTGTCTGTGTTTGGAGTATTTTTTATCTGCTCTTTGATCCTGCATTGTCATCTGTTTTGTGCTGCCCACAACAGGTTGGATCTTAAGTTTTGCTTCATTTATTTGTTACTCCCCTTCTACTGTGTGAGAGGGAGAGTAGGAGTCCCGTTTGCTTTAAAATTTGTTGCTGCTAAAACTTCTAGTGTATTTCTACTCTGGCAGCCCAGTTCAGTGTTTAAACACCTAGCTATTCAGACAGGAGCAATTAAGTGCTTGAGGCTAAACTTGCAGCACCAAAGGCTTCACATTCTTTGAATACTAATCCTTATGTCATCTGTCATCACCACTTGGTCCCTCTAGGACTGCAGAAATAAAGTCTAATCTGTTTAGCTGCTTTTTCCTCTCTTTACACCCATCTGCAAAGAGAGAACTCTAGTATTTGTCCTGATTAAGATGCACCCAGCTAAGTGGACATTCTCCCTGTTTTCAAAGTAAAAGATTGCTGCTAGCCTTCTTCATTTGGAGTCAGTAGCCAAGGGCTGGTCTATACTGGGATATGATACTATTTTCATTAGCCTATGTTCAAACATGTTTTTTTTTCCCTTCCCCACAGCACTCCTGTGCTAATTTGTCATGCTCATTGACTGCTTTTTAGTCCCCTGATTCCCTGTTTGGTTTTGTCTCTCTAATGAACTCTGTTTGCTTAAGTTATTCTCTTTCCAAAGCAGAACTTTTTTATCACATTCTAATTGCATATACATCACTTGATGTGAGTGTCTATATATGATTTCCAGCTGTTCCACAGAGTTTATGTGTTTTCTTTTTGGAACATACTTCTGCCTTGTCTGTTCTGTTATTGATATTTCTCCAATTAAAGTTCAGTAACCAATTTCTTTCTCAAATAAAGCAACTATTGTGCTTTTAAAGTCATGGCTGGTCTTATTTCAGCATTTAGCAGTTTTTTGCCTTCTACCATCTATCATTTGTTATACACATTCCTTTTGTCATCTCTAAATTTTTGTGGAATTATTTGGCAACTGGTAATACTGCCCATGTTTTGAAATGGAATTAGCAGAAGATACCTAGAAACTGCTTATATCTTTGTAAATGTCCTCCAAAATCTTCTGCTAATATTTTAGCATAAAACAACTAATATGTCCTGCTTTTTTTTTTTTTTTTTACTGGGTTCTCCACCTTTACATCTCCACAGTAAACATTCTTTCTCCCTTCTGAGCTAACTTGCTCAGCCCTGTCTGAAAGTGTTTTCTGTTATAAACACTTTCCCTGGATGCTTTCCAGGAGTTTGCTGTATCCACGTAAACTGCCTCCAGCAACACTGTTGTGCAGCAGTGAAGAGCTAAACGGTGGTTACTTAGTCCCCAGAGGAAACTAGTTTATAGAGGGTGTGCAAATATATCTAATTAAGTCAAGAAAAATATAATTTGTTTAAGAGAACTGCTTGTGTAAGGAAGACTAGCAGTGACAGGAACTTGTTTTTCCACTTTGAGCTGTTGAAGATCAGGAGATGGAAATAGGTGTTACTATATCACAGCAGGTCAGGCCCTGTTTTCAAAAATCTGTATGAAATGCATTAAACATCCCTCCCTTTCCCTTTGCAGTCAAGGAATTTCTTTAGAATTCAATTAAGAAAGTATTTTGAGCTCCTGGTGCAAATGCCTATGGTGTATTAGTTACCTGCACGTCTCTCCTGCTGCTTTTGAGACCTGGCTAAGGAACTTGTCTTCCCTTTTGTATTTCTCTCTGTGTGTCTCATTCTAGGGTTCATCCAAGAAGACTACCTGCGGGAGCTGCTGACAACAATGGGAGACAGGTTCACAGATGAAGAGGTGGATGAGCTGTACAGGGAGGCACCCATTGACAAAAAGGGGAATTTCAACTACATCGAGTTCACACGCATCCTGAAACATGGAGCAAAAGACAAGGATGATTGAGCAATTCCATGGATATCTGCAGATAGCTGCTTTTTTCCCTCCCCCATTAATTTTATTTCTCAGGATCTGCTTTTTTCTTTTTTCTTGTTGGGACCTTTTGCATACATTTTTAGCATTCCAGCTTTTTCCTCTGTGGCTCAGGCACACCTGCACCTTTGTAATAAGACTGGAAAGGGCCAGGGAGAGAGGATGGCTTACAGTGATAGAGGTTGAGGGACAAAGATCAGGGAGTGTGGAGGCCTAGGTAAAATGTCAGTGCTACTCATCCTAGCTGGATTAATTTTACATTTTTAATGGTAACTTTTCAAATAAACCACTGCTCTATTAAGTATATCATTAAAGTTTTCACGCTAGAAGTGGACTGTTTATCTAATTGCATCTGTAAATACTTTTACAACTGCATGCAGTTGTGTTGTTACCTATTTTTGCCTTAAAAATTATGTATACGTCACTTAAGCATACTGATGATTGTACTTCAGCAACTGAGTACTTTGCCTGCTACTGTGAGAATACACAATGAAGAAGAAATTCCCATCCTTGAAATTTTAGTGTATTGTAGATTAATCATTCTGTCCAAGACTTGCACATTAAACATTTTAAATCTTACAGTGTAATTCAGTGTGTATTTTATCACCTCTGTGCCTCCATTTCTTGACACTAAGTACTATATTAATGCTACTTTTAAAACACTTGTAACGTAAATCCTAGCATTTTCTTTAAAATAAGATATCATATGTGGGTAGAGTTGCTTGAGTGATGCTTTTTACCAGACCTGTGGGGCTGCCAATATTGCATTGCAACCATTTATTTTTTTTTCTTTCTTTTATGTTCCTGTCTTTTTTTTTTTTTTTTGCCAAAGCATGGTGAGAACAGGGCTGGATGAAGAAGGAAGGTGTGCTGTCTCTATCCTTTTTGTTTTCTGTCTGAAAATGTTATTCTTGGTTTTCAAATGAAACAATATATTTTTAAGAGTGCTGAGTGGTGCTTTGGGTGTGTGAGGGGTAGGCGTTCCTTTTTATTCCATTTCTCATAATTGTATCCTCTAGTTCTTGTGATATGGATTGCAAAGCAGATTTGCTACAGTATTTTGAAGCAACTTTGCCATAATCTGAATGCTTCTGGTTGTGGTTTTTTTTTTTTTGGTTTTGAGAGAAATGGTGATCGAAGCCACTTCTAGGAATTACGCTGTTAATCCCTTCAGAATTTACGTTACAAAATTAAGAAAAGACATTTGGCTGAGAGCGTTTTGCTGTTTCTTGGTAGGCTGCTGTTATGAACTGAACTTTTAATAAATGTCATTAGAGGACAGCGATTAAATCTCTGAAGTTCCCGCTCTACCGCAGTCCCCGTGAGCTTTGCAAAAGAGCGGGAGCTGTGCACACAGAGATGACCTGGTGCTGCTGACAACAGGCCTGTAAGAAGAGTATGGAAGTCGCTGGAAACCAGAGAGGAGGAAAAGGTTCAAAGCAGAATCAGAAGAAATCCAAACGTTTCACAAATGCTTTCTCTCGGTTGCTGCCTTTTTTACAGAAGAACGCCTACGTTTAGAGCGGGCAGAAGTGAAAAGCTCGAGGAGGAACTTTGGTAAGGTGTGAGTGAACCCAATTTTGGTGCATCTGGAGGAGGCGGAATCCTCTCGCCCCGGGCTGGGTCCCGAGCAGGGCGGGCGGGCAATACCCGGGGCCGTCAGCAGGTGGCAGCACAGCTCCTGCCACCGCCGCTCTGCGGGGCCAGAACCTCCCAACAAGCATTTTTGCTGATTTTGGTGGGGTTTTTTTTGATTAAAGTCCCGTAGAGCTCGTTTGGTGCAGAGAACACAGGGGAAAGCCCCCCTCCTCGTGCTCCTGCCACAACAAGGGCTAAATGCTGACGGGATTTTTCAAATTGCAGCTTTTGCGCGTTGCTGAGTTTTAATCTTTAATCAAACTCGTTCATTACGGAAAAGAGTAAAACGAGGCCTCTGCAAGGCGTTGCTACAGGGCTACATGTACAAACACACATGTGCTAGATGTTTGGAAAAGATTGGGTTTCAAAAGGACTTATGGCCTTCCTTGTAACTCAAACCAGAGACGCTTGCTCATGCATTTCATTCCATTCCTTGGTATCTCAGTGAGCACTCGCCTTGTTTTGTTAAGGTTAGCTTTGAAAAAACTACCCCAAATTCAAATTTATATGTTTGCATAACTTTGTTTACATATGAAAGACTAAAACCTGTGATATAAGCTAACCTGCTGAGGCTCAGAGGGAGGCAGCTGGTATTTACCTACAGCAATAAATGCCGATTGTTAAACCCCAGTGCTTGCTTATGGGCCAGAGTTGTGTTGCTGTATAGCAACGCCTATATGCCACTTGTCTTGTGATGACAGACTGTAATTCATTAATACTATTGTTCTTAGCCTTGCCTTTGGGAGAACCTTTGTTTTACTCTCAAGTTTAGTGGCATTTAATGCTCTCATAAAAACATGTCAGAGAGAATGATAAACATGGACTTTTGGTGGGTAATTCAGAGGCCCGGGATTTCTCTTGCAAAGAAATTTTAGACCTCCACTCGGCTCTGATGCAGAGGGTGCCTTAAAGTCTTTGTCTGTCTGGAACCAGTAACACTGGTTTCGTAGACTAATTGCAGTTCTTAGTCCCGGCAAAATCAGCCTCAGCAAGAGCCACACAGAATTTTCAAGTGTTCTCACTGAAGTGGGCCACCAGAACATGAAGGCATTTGTTGTGGAATGTCTTTCTCCTTTTATTTTTATTACTAATTCAGTTGTTTTGTAGCTAGGTCACTTGAGTGGAGGGCGGGAACAATGTGGCCTTGAATCTTCTCAGCTAGAAGAGAGAATTAAAAGTAGGTCTGTAACATTCAGGCTGAATGCTAAACCACTGAACAATTGAGTAAGGGAGGGTGGAACCATCACAAGCAGCTGTGCTGTGTTTCTTATTGTGTCTTTGTTTTTTTCTCCCTTTTTTTTTTTTTCCCTGGCAAATGAAGGAGCTTAGGCAGTGAACCCAGCAGAAGGAATAAAAGAGATCAGTACTACCTGAAGGCTCCTTCCTGCTCTTCAAAGTGAAGTTCCCAAATGCTATGACTCACATATGGGGCCGGGATGCTTGTTTCCTGTTACTGCAGAGGCAACAGAGCTGAACCCTAAATGAGTTTTAGCTTATAAACCGTTTCCTCTCCAGGACTGTTTGTGAGAAGCAGTGCCTCACTGGGGAACTGTCTCACACATCCTGTGTCTGGCTTAACACCCACCATGCAAACTCCCATCACTGTAGCTAATAACTTGTAAAGGTTCTCACTACCTTTACTCTGATTGAGTGTCGTGTGCCGTGAGCTGCTGTGTCTCAGCATCTCATTATCCTCGAGCAACTCAGCTATCTCTGTACCAAGGCAGTCATCTTGTGAGCTGTGCTGTCCTTGCTTGTGAATTACACCCCTAACTCCTGTAGGAAGAGCATTGATGACTCCTTACTTCCTCTTCGGTATTTCTTGTTGATGAGATTTAGCGGATCCTTACTCAATATGTTTGTTTTAATAGTTACTAATTTTAGAGCCTAACTCCCCCGTTGGGGAGAGAGCAGCATCTGTCAGTCTGGCAGGCACGCCTCACTGTGAATAGTACCAATGATGTCAAGCATTCTTCCCTGCCATCCAGATACCGAGTATCAGCTATTTAATACAGCAACATCCAAATGTCAAACAGAATGCTGCTTGGTCTAAAAACTGTAAGAGTCTGAAGAGAATTCCTGTTACCAGGGTGGTAGTGTCTAAATCCTAGGCACTTGGTCTGACCTTTGCAGACGGTCTCCTAGCGGCAGGCACGGCTCATACTGCTATTCAAATAACCTTAGCTAACTGCTGACTCATCTGTAGTTCCACTCGGTGCATCCCATTGCTTAAGTATAAAAATTGTCTCAGTAGCACTCATTAGCTGTGAAAGGCAAACCTAACCAGAGCTCCTGTGTAATCATCATGAGATCAGAAGTGGCATGCAAGCCGAGTATTTAAAAATATAAAAAAGTGTTCACACAACTTTAATAGGGATGCATACCAGTCCCAGCAGGCTTCTTCCAGCGAGTAGGTAAAACTTGCAAATTAAAGATACTTGCAGCTGGAAACCTCCTTTTCAAATAACTACAGGTCACTGTGACATTGGAAATGGTTGCAAAAAGCTACAGTGAGACCACAGTCATGGCACGCTACCCCCTCCCACCTCCACCCTCCTCCTCCATATACACAAGCTTTCCTGGGAAATCTGTTCAGCTTCATGCATCACAGCCCTAACAAGCTTCAAAACTACGGGGCTGGAGTTAGTTAAAAGGAGAGATGACGAGTTTCATGTTAGCAAGATAAGCTTGTGAACTTCGTCATACATTTTTTGGAAAAGAATTAAATGGAACAAAATTACTTCTGATTAGTGCTTGCCTGTTTCTTTCTTTTACTGATTCAGGGGATAAGGTATTGTATCTTTATTAGAAAGGGAGATATATGTTGTGTGAAACAGAAGATATAACACTATTATTGCTATCCTGTTAGCAAAGACAGGAATTCGGCCATGATCCTAAATCCTTCTACTTTGCCTGCCCTCCTTATCTGCTAATTAACAAAGTAATAATAAAAAGGTAGCAATGCAATTTTCAATTGTCACGAGACAACATTTCTTTCAGACTTTGACTTTTTCTTTGTAATTAGTTGAATGTAATCTTCTAACAACTAACAACAACTCGTTTCTCTGCTGTAACAAGTCTAGGTATGAAAACTGTTGCTTAGTGGTGCTTTTTAGCATGCTCACCTATTCCACAGCCTCTTTGCCCAGGTGAGACAGAGAACCGCAGCGCTGTTATTGGGGATGGCCTACTAATTGCAGACCTAAAAGGAAGGAGGAGTCGTCAAACTTGTACAAAAGGATGAGTAAGGAAGACACTGCAAAAATGCAGAACTCTGACTCACACACTGGAAGCTGACTAGGGGCTACCTGAACCCTCAAAGAGGAGGATAAACTGTTGCCATGAAGTGCTAGTTATAACTATGCAATAAGCAGAAACTCTACCTGATAACAGCTGACGCTGACTTTGGATGCAAGTTGCAATATGGATGGGACAGCAATCAGAAGACAGTGGTGAGGCTTGTTGGAAGTACTTGGCTTTACTCTGTTCCTGTTGCAAAGCATGCAGCCTGCTGTCCCTGAAATTTTCTGCCCCCAGCTCTAGATAAAGATTTTGGGTAACTGAGTAGCCATCTAAACTAATGAATATTAAAATACCAGAAAGATAAGATAGAGGCTGAGGCACTCAAGTATTTCCTGATGCAGCTGATCAGAGAGATGCCTCTCCAGTTGAGGTTCCAGTAATCAGCCTTCTCCAGAGGCTGGACACCAATGCCTGGACAACAATTTATATGGCCCCATACTTTGGCAACTGACAGCAGCTTTTTCAGGGTCCTGTTTCCTATTTGATGTTTGACTCTCTCTCCTCCCCTCCCATCCTTTATGCAAGCACTTAAATGCCTTCCACATGTCAGGGGCCTGCATCTACCCTTTCTGTTACAGGCCTTACACATGCTGAAGGATTAAGATCTTCAAGCAAGAAAGGCATTCCCTTCCCTAATCTATGTACCACTTTTAGTACCTTGGGCCTCATTTTGAGAAAAAATCCAAAGCAGCTAATAAGTTTGCAAATTTCGAAGAGCAAAAATTCAAGCACTTCCAGGATTAAAGAGTATTTCAGTGGCAGCTTTGAAAATACTGTCAAGGATCTAAATGGGACAGCACTACCTCAGACATTTCAGACTCTGAGGTGAAAGTGCAGATCAGATTCTTGTGCACACCTGTGGATGCGCATCACGTGACAGAACTGTCATCTGAGGGTAGTGGGTAAGTGTGCTAGGAGATCAGAAGACTGCTCTTAATAGTGATGCCTGGAAGATCTTACCCTATGCCAGTTTTTCAGGGCTGATAATTATTCCTCTTACACTGTTGATTTCAAGAATTGCTATGAAAGAGCAAGTATCAAACAAAGGGGTGCTGGCTGCTTATTTTCACATCTTATTTTCACAGCTTTCCCCACTTGAAGGATACTTTACACCTGTGTGATTGACTGGATTATTCTTACCCAGGACAGATTTAGTGCTCACACACACCCTTTGCAGGAATGTTTTTGTTACCTACTGGTGGCTTTCAAAGTGACTATAAAGGCAAGGAAAGCATTTGGGAGATGCTGTTACTATGAGCAGGTTAGGGTGTGTTTATTTTAGTTATTTCTTCTTCCAATCCCTCCATGCCTCCCTTAAGCCTATTCACAGACTGTGCTTCTGCAGGCAAATTGTACTGAATTCAGTGAGGCTCAACTAAAAAGGCCATTTCAGCGACATTAGTGTACTTTTACATACCAATACATAACTGGCTCACTTCTTGACTCTGCTGGTCTTAGCTTTGGGGCATGGGGAGGTTTTTTGGTTGTGGGTTTTTTTAAGGTACAGTTTGCTTGAATTTCAGCCTCTGATCACTATTACATTAATTACTTACCTATACGGTTTTCCCCATTTTATCTCTGTTGCATTTGAAATTTTCACTTGGTGGATTTCCTTGCATTTCTTTGCTATATGCTGCTGATGTCAGACATCTGTGACATCTGGGCATGTTTTTACATGGTCCACAAAGGTTCATTTCAAGCTTTTGTTCCCAAAAGCCATGGAAAAAAACACTGTATAAAATCTGTTTAGAACAGAAGTTGGTTGTGGGTAGGGGACGAGAAGTTTTATCCCTGGAAATAAAAGCAATGTGGCATGAAGGTATTTGTAATATGGGTTTCTTTTAATGAATCTTAGCCACTTAGTTGACTGAAGACATTAAATTGGTCTTTCCCTAAAGTAAGTAATTAACTTTGAACACAGAAAATTAAATTGCTTAAGATTACTACACAGCTATCCAAACAATACTTCTAGTGTCTTGTTGCTTTTATTGCTTTTTTGCCCCTGGCATTTTGTATGTAATCATCCAGACACCATGAGACATATTGATTAAATAATTTGGGGCCCTTTGCACAGTACAATCTTGTTTTATATAATCTTATGCAATATGTTATTACTGTAGCCAAGTACTGAATAAGAACAGAGTTAAGAGGGAAACTTTGGGCAATGTCAGTCTGTCCTGTCATCCATAGCCAGAAGTAGTTCGGACTCCTAAAACAAGCTATGTCTTATATATGTAAGAAAAAGACAGATTCTTGAGTTGACTTTAGTAGATATTTTGATATTAGGGTGAGCATGTTTCCTGTTACTACACTGGAAAAGCTGTCAGAAGAGCAACTTCTGTGCCAATGCTCCCAGGGCTTCAGAGAGCTGAGCAGGACTCTCTCCATGTTTGTAAAATGTCTAGCAAAATGCGTGTTGGAGTATGTCAGTGAAAATATGATTTCTTATGGCATTTCCATAATAAAAGTAATGAGCACTTTTTCAGTAGATGTGACAAAAGCTATTTTTAAACAGCTTCCACTGAGCCCTCTCTAATCCATTGGAACAACATTTTCAACTCTAGCTTTGACTACGCTGATTTAGCAGCTTTCTGCTAGCAATGCTGTAGAAAACAAGGAGCAACCAAAATAGCTCAAGGCTGCTTCATCCTTTCTTATCCTTCAGCCTAATGACAAAAGGAGACAATTGGACCTTTTTTGCTAACTATATGCTGTTATCTTGCATTTTGGCTTATGTTGTCATCAAGTTGCTAATCATCATTCTGTGACACTGTCTGCACTGCTCCCCCATGCAAATGCGAATGGTATCACGAAAGAGCAAACACAAGCCTAGGCACCTGTTGATAACTGTTGTTTAGAGGGAAGTTGTTCCTTTTGCCAGCCAGTGAAACATCAGAACTCCAGGCCAGTAAATAAATGCTATTATCCCTCATCTGGGCACCATATGGCCTGTGTGCTCTGACTGTAGCTGAGCCACAGCCCTCCAAGCAGTCAGGTGAGAGACCTAGCTTCAGCCTCGGTAGCTATCAGCTTTAGAGGCAGTAAGGATTACACTCTAGTGTGCTGTTCAGACAATCAGGGTAAGCCTCCCATAAAGTACTAGAAGGATTCTGCTCCCTGGTAGAAGTGGTGAAGTTTCTGCTTACTCTTCTGGGCATGGATGAAAAAGTAATCTACCTGTTTAACATCACTTGCTCTGCACAGCATACAGATCTGCACCCTGGGGTATCTGCAGCTCTGATGCCCCCCCAGAGAACTGATCTTGTACCCAGGTGACTCAAACTTTAAGCTTAAATGACCTCATCTCAAGCAGCTTTTATTATGTCTTGCAAAAGAAGTCCACTCCACATTGGAGTCTTGCTTTGGCACCATGCTTGAATGGACAGAACTGACATGTGCATAGCTGGAGGTGACAGGGTTAAATGTGTCAGCAGGCTGAGTGCTTCTATGGACAGAAAGAGGAAATGAGGTCTGAATCAATTCCTAGAGGAGTACAAATTAGTGAGCTACTAAGAGCCCTCAGAGAAGTTCCCAGAGAGCCTCACACTCAGCCCAGGTAATTACAGCTGTAGGTTGCTACAAGGATGAATCATGTAGGAGAAAGTAATACAGAAGCCACAGCAAGACTGGTTTTATAAGCCTAGGAACTCAGCTTAACTACTAGTCCACTATTTTATTTACCTTACAGCTAGCCAGAATACAGCATGCTATTGCCATTTAAAACACCCACAACTGGGACAAACTGTATTGGCAAAACCCTAGCCTACATCCGTACAAGTAAATCCAGCATGCATACAAGTTTGACAGGGAAATTTTGGCTCTGTGCCTGCAACTCACTTTTTAACAAGTGAAGATCTGTTTCCATCCTAAAGGGTTTGAAAGGCACTGCTGTTTTTGAGAACATGAGATAACTACAGTAACAAATGACTTCATCATCTACCAATAATGTCTAGTAAGCGTGTCACACAGGTTTTGCAAAGTAACTGAAAACTTTCAGGTTTCATAGTGAACTTAGGCATCAAACTCTTAAAAGAGTGAACTGTACTTTTCTTGTCCTAACTGTTTATGTGGCTGGTTGTCAGAAATGATCTTTTAATTTGCCTTTTTTTTCTAGAAGACTCATAACATCCCTAATGTTCTAGGCTGACCTGAACAGTTTCATTGTTATTTCCAACATAAAGCCACATTTGGTGTACAACGTGATGATATCTTCAGGCCTGACTTGTGTCCTGCTCCTTCACAGCCTGAGTCCAGCAATATACTGAACATGTTTAGCATGGGTGAACAGTATGGAGTTAAGCACAAGTTCAGCAGCATCACACACAAAATCATGACTGATGAGATTCATGCCTTTTGCACCTCAGCTCAGTATCTAAAGCTTATATATGGCAAGTAGAGACTTGGGTGCAATTTCCTTTTGAACCTGAGGAGGCTCAAGGATATTATAGCAGAAGCTCTTGTACAATGACACCTTACTCTACTCTTCCAATTGAAGGTGGACTTTTAAAAGAGGGCCACATTCACAGGAGGACAAGGGAAGACAGAAAGAGACAGCATATGTGCCTGGCTCTGTAACTCAGGAATTTCTGAAGCACTTGGACTCCTTCAGTGTGAGGCCCAACTCAGTTTGTCCATTTTGTTCAAAGCAAAAAATTCCTCGTAAGAAACCAGACCTGCATTTTCTCCTAGGAATTGTCCTTATTGAACTGTAAAAGTGAGTTCAGAATTATATTCTGTTTTCCACTTTCTTTTCTACTTTGTACATACCCTTATTATTGTCATTTCTTATTGTCCAATTAAGAGAGTTCCCTTTCTAATATGATGGTTGACAGCAGTCTCATTTTTGCATATAAAAATTTTTCTTTTTATGTTTATACTACTGGTGAACTGCAGATACAAACTGGGTGCTGGGACTTCAAATGCTGCATTAGTCATTACAGCAATTCCTAACATAGGATCTGAGTTATTTAGGATTATTGCATTTCAAAATGTCCTACTTCAAGGAACACATTATTCTCATTTGTGAAGATCTGACATACAAATAGATGTTATGGTGGGATGCCATCCAAAGGGACCTTGACAGGCTTGACAGGTGAGTCCACATGAACCTTAAGAAGTTCAACAAGGCCAGGTGTAAGGTCCTGCACCTGGGTCAGTCAGAGGCACAAATACAGGCTGGGGATGGAATGGATTAAGAACAGCCGTAGGGAGAAAGACTTGAAGTGTTGGTTGACAAGAAGCCCAACGTGACCTGGCAATGTGCCCTTGCAGCCCAGAAAGCAAACCGTAATCTGGGCTGCATCAAAAGCAGTGTGGCCAGCAGGTCAAGAGAGGTGATTCTCCCTCTTTACTCTCATGTGACCCCAGCTGGAGTACTGCATCCAGCTGTGGGGTACTCCACACAGGAAAGATGTGGACCTGTTGGAGCAGGTCCAGAGGAAGGCCATGAAGATGATCAAAGGGCTGGAAGACTTTCTGTAAAGACAGGCTGAGAGAGCTGAGGTTGTTCAGCCTGGAGAAGTGAAGGCCCTGGGGAAACCTCATTGCAGTCTTCCAGTACCTAAAGGGGGCCTACAGGAAAGCCAGAGGGGAACTTTTTACAAGGGCAAGGGGGAATGGCTTTAAACTGAAAGAGTAGTTTAAATATTAGGATGAAAATCTTTACTCTAAGGGTGGTGATATACTGGAACAGGTTGCCCAGAGAAGTCCCACCCCTGAAAGTGTTCAAGGCTATGTTGGATGGAGCTCTGAACAACCTGGTCTAGTGGAAGATGTCCCTGCCCATGGCAGGGGGGTTGGAACAAGATGATCTTCCAACCCAAACTCTTCTATGATTCTTTAACTCAGGAAACAACTGTACATCAAAAATTCTCCCACTAGGGCAGGGTCACAGGGCAAATCTGGACCTGACATTCCCAGTAAACACCAGCAAAGTACAGCTCTTATGCATTCTTTGTCTTGACCTGCTCCCTCTTCAAACAGTCCTTAAATATTCAATGCAAAGATGGCCAAAATCCTATACAGCAGGTACAGCCTAAGCCTATGACACATGGAAAGTTGTGGATGAACTCCTAGGTTCCTAGAATGGTCTCTCCATTGCCAAAGCACCTGAAGCAATGTTTTAAGCCCAATTTAGAGGATTAGCATTTGTCAAGCCTAAATAACTGTAAAAAGTTGGGGGAAAGGGGTGGTACATAGGAACATACCAAATCTATGCTACACATTATGCCTGCTTCTGCTCAGGTTCCTGCTCGAGCCCACTTTCAGACACCATTATTGCTATTTTTTCACAATCTCATCTCTCTCAGCAGAGCCACAGCCCAAGCATACCAACATACAGGACTCCATGCCTTTAAGTAATGCAGCTTTTCCATGTATGGGTTTTCTCTGTCCAGCCAGAGCATCTCTCTGGTACAGGATTAATTTGAGAGGGACACTTTCAGTACACTCTCATTGTATCAGCTTACCATAATGGAGAATGATAGGATAAAGGCCAAGCCCTGGAGGGAAGGGAGTGTACAAGTGCCTGCATGAGTGAAGTCATGCATTCACCCTGTTCCATTTTTTTCCAGATATGGTTTTTAGGGTTTGTAACATTGCAGCAGGTTGGGTAGCTTCTCTCTCAATGTTTTTACAGTGTACTGTGGAAGAATTAATCTGTCCTATCCCAGGTCCTGGCAGAAGTAGCATGGGTATAGCAAGTCATGAAAGTGAACAGGCTCTGGCTCCACATTTATGGTTCCACTGGTGGCAAGGCATTGATTCAGTGGCAGAATCTATTCTGCACTTCAGAGAGGTCCACCTTCAGCTGTCTGACCTAGGTAGCCCTTTGCATATCTATCGCATCCCAGTACATCCCACTCTTAGCTTTGGTGCTATGCAAATCAGCACAATCCCCTTCCCCTGGCACACTTCTGCTCAAGTCTGCTTCTTCTCAGTTTTCTAAGACAATTTCAGTGATGGCAGCCCAGGCCACACTCCACATCTTTCTAGTCCCAGTTTCTATCTAAGCTCTGTGAAGCCAAAGACCAGCACAAGACAATCTGTTCACAGCTCCTCATCCAGTCCAAGCAGTCAGAATATACCCAGTTGGAATACTTTTTTTAGTGCAAGTTGACATAGAATCACGGAATCATTAAGGTTGGAAGAGGCCTATAAGATCATCAGCTCCAACCATTAACCCAGCACTGCCATATTTACCAATAAACCATGTCCCAAAGTGCCACACACACATTTTTTGAACACTTCCAGAGATGGTGATTCTACCACTTCCCTGGGCAGCCTATTCCAATGCCTGACCATCCTTATAGTGAAGAATTTTTTCATAATATCCAATTTAACCTCCTTGGTGCAACTTGAGGCAACTTCTTGTCCTATCTTGTTATCTGGGAGAAAAGGCCAACCCCCACCTCACTACAATCTACTTTCAGGTAGTTGTAGAGAGCAATAAGTTCTCCCCTTGAACCTCATCTTCATGATAGCAGAGGAGAAAGAATTAGGACCAAACATCACAGTCTGATTTCTGGGCTCCCAAGGAAAAGAAGCTATGGTGCTAAAAGTGAATCACTATGGACTGAAGGAAGCAGGTGCTCTAATTCATAATATCCAATTTAAACTAGTGCATAAGCAATAATTAGTACGCCAGGCAGTACCAAGTTCAAGAACACATAAAAACTATCAAGACAAAGGAAAGCGTTAGTAATAGTGACTTATGGTTTAGAAATGGTACTCCTGCTAAAACCACATTCCACTTCTCCTCCCCCTTCCAACTGGAGGCACCAAATTAAAATTTGACACAAGAACAATTTACTGGAAACAGCAATGAGATAAGAAAACAGACAGTAATAGCAACAACATTAATACCAAAAGGTGTAAGAAAAGAAACTATTTATATGGGGGAAAAAACGCCAATAATAGATAATACTGGGTGGCTCCTTCTGCCACGTTTTCTCAATCAGAAGGAACCCCTTCTCCCAGAAGAGAATCCGTTTCCCCTGCCCCTGGCAATGACATGAGGTGGTATAGAATAACCTCCATGTTCTAGCTATGCCCCCTCCTGGCTACCGTAAAAAATTAACCCTGTTCTGTCTGGGACCAATACAGTGTTACTAATTACCTACTGTGAAATATTAATAAAAGTTAAAATTAGTTTCATCTGTATTTGGTGAAACCCCTAAAAAGATGAAAAAAAGGTGCTTTCATGGTTTGCTTGCTGAAAAGGGAGCACAAGAGTCTAGTGGTACAAGTCAGAAGGAGGCAAGCTAGTAGTAGTAGAAGTTGGTGGGGGGTTTTTGAAGGAAAGAGAGAATTTAATACAAAGATCAAAATTCTTTGCATACAGATCACGAAAAAGACCAAACGGGAAAGACAAGCTGAGTGGAGAGATGAAAGTTATGGGTATTGAAAAGGGAATTGGGATTATTAGTGTCTTCTGATAGCAGTGAATGACAGAAATTAGTGTGCTGCTGAGAGCAGTGGAGAGTAGCGTGGCATTAGTATATCTGACAGATGAGGAAAGCTATTATCTTCGTATTTTCTACTTGAGAATCCCAAATTACTTTATGCTGTGAAACCTTGAGGCATGGAGGAAGTTTCTGGTCTTGAATGGAGATACCAACAGGCCAAATATAATTGTTCACATTCATAATGGCTACAGATAAAGGTTAGCAAGGGATTGAACAAAATGGTGAAATCTGGCTAAAATAGGAACAGTATTTTCAGAAAGACCTTGGCTGGCCATTTTCTGAGTGGTGAGATGATGGAGAAACATACAGAAGAAAGGAGCATCAGGTAGGTGAGCCCAAGAGTGGTTTTGGGAGACAAGCAAGAGGATCATTCCCAGTGAGGACAAGAATAGAACTGACTGTATTGGAGTGCAATCAGACTGAGACACCACAAAAGAAAATTCAGATGAAACCACATTTCAGTTCTGCTGATTTGCTTCATTGAGAAGTTTACTTAATATTTAATGTAGAAATCAAGAGTTTGAATTTATTCCACTCCTCTGTGGCCAGCTTTAAGAATGTAACCTCAGAACTCTGACAGCCATTTTAAAGAAAAAATAGGAAACTTCCTGGAAACCAGGTTTGCTATCCATACAGCTGGCACAATCCATTCAGATGCATATAAAACTAACATACACAAAAAATAAAGTAACACCATCAAGTTAAAATTTTATTGTCTTCTGTGCCCCCCTGCTTTTTCTACCTAGAAAATTGGTTTATAGATCAAAACTCCTCTTTTCCCCTCTAATGAGCACTGTCCCTGTGTGCTGCCTGCAGGACAGAGGGTAGAGGCTAGGAGAGCTAAAGGCAAAGATGTGTGGGGAAGGAGGGCATTATCAACCAAAAGGTGCCAGCATAAAACGAGAGAGAGGGAGGGATGGAAGAAGAGCTCATGGAGCCCATGGTTTGGCACTGCAAGAGGCAACAAACATGATCAGCAGTGCTGCGCAGGGTACAGGTCCTGGGGAGGGACCAGGCAAGCACAGTACACAGGCTGTGGCCAGGGCAGGTGGGTTGGAACCCAAGTCACAAACTCCTGCTACTAGTGAGAGAAGGTGACAGACTTACCTGGCAGGCATGGCACTGCCCTGTGTCTAATTTTTTCTCAATTTGCCTCTTGAATTTTTTGAAGCAGTTTGTCATCCTTACTCATGCAGATTCATTCTCACCCTGGAAGTGACTCTATCAACTCAGATGTTAACTGTATGGACACAAATATGTTATACAGAGCAGTAAGGCAAAATTGTGACCTAAAAGAGGTGGGATAAGTATTTTGTACACTGAATAGTTTCTTGTTTATAGGTTTTATTGAGAAAGGCTGTGTGGCCTAAGACCAGGACTTTGGGCTGGTTAGCACAGTGTTGTTATCCTACTTGGACTTTCAGAGGCAGAAGGTCCTACAGCGGCTATATTCACAAATACATAATAAAGTCCAGAAAACAGTAGTTCTGAGGTGGTACACAGATCTGAATCAGGTACTGCCTGTCAGCATTCTTGCACAGAGGACCTAACACAGTGGGGGCTTCAACACAATTCCTCCTCCTTCCTTAGTGGCTGAAAATATTGGACGCCATGGACTCTTCCACATTCCAAATAAGAATAGGAATCATCCTGAGAGAAAATTAGTTATGCAGGCTGCTATTGCTGCCCTTCAGAGAAGGAAAACAAGCTAAAAAGCCACATAGAAGCTGAGATTAAAACTGAGGACTTTCTGGCGGGGTGCCCTCTGGAGGTCATAGCACTCTCTCTGATTAGAAAGAAAAACATTTAATTTACATTGAAATAGTTTTGGCAAGAACAGGGAAAAAACATGCTATATGATGGATACGGTTTTGATTATGCTTTGAAAGTTTGGGTGCATGGAACAGTAGCAGCAAAATAGTTTGCTGTTTAACCACACACTCCCTCCCCCCAAACTTAAAAGAAGGCTTTCCTGCTTAGCCAAATATTAAAATGACATTTCACTACAAGTTTGGTCATCTCCCAAAGCTGCTCTCTCTTTAGTAAGAAAACTTTTGACTTGCACATTAAAAATATGATGGGCAAAAATAATCTTGATCAATCACTCATGGATCACATCCTCCTGTTTATTGAGATGTTAATCTAGTATCTTTTCTCATTACAACCATCACTTTAACAGCAGGCTTGCATTTAATGCTAACAGGAGCTCTTTAATGGTGACTGCTAAACGTGAACAGAGGGAGAAAAGTTATTTTTGCATGTAATTATTGCACAGCACTATTGCTGCAGAAAGCACTCTGTGTTAGAACATGTACAGCAAAAGCCATATACCTGAAATTATTTGCAAATCTCCATTTTAAACTCCAACTTCACATACTTGAACATTCCACTAAACCATGACACTTCCCATTTGTGGTCTGAGTCCCAAGGAGAAATATTTCTCTTCTTTTTGTTTAAAAATCATTTCTATCTCAGGCTTGAAAGTATTTTGCTGCTGTCAGTGTTCCTGCTGCTCTTTAATCTATGGATGTTGTGGATGAAAGGCTGGACAGAAATGTAGAATACCATGTACTCTGGTGAACATCTCTGAACTTTAGAAAAAAGATTGGCAAAATGGGGATCCAAATACTAGACCTGGACTGTTCCCATTTGGTCAGGATATGAGCAAAGAGTTTTCCCTTTCTATTTGCACCCTCATCCTGGGGGTTTGGTTTCTTAGTCATTCTCTTATAAAGGCACCATGAAAAACATGTTACTTACCAAATCATTCTGACTCACCAAGTTACTTCAGTTCAAGGCCTCACCTATTATATATCTGACAAATCTCACTGGAGTCCTATTTCATGGCATAGCTAAAAGCTCCTCTTTCATAACAAGTCACAACCATGGCAACTATTCAGTTGCAAGATTTGGCAAACTGGATCTCCTGATAAAATTAACATGATCTTATAGCTATGAGTGCATTTATTGCCTCTGGTTTGCATCTCCAAACCAGAGGTAATAATGTACAAGATTAATATTAATGTTGCTGAATGCATTTTACAGCAAAGACCAAGGCACTGAACACAGGATTTGCTTCTCTTTCCACAGATACCTAGTTTAAAAACTTAGAGTACCAAGGTAATCTTTAATGTATCTAGCACTCATGGGCAAAACGTCTTTAATATATTACATTGCTATTCTACTAAACTAGCATTCTGAACCTAGGCAAACATTTATTCCACAACCTTTATTTATAGGTTTTCCATCAAAATCCTGTTGGTGGTGAGCAGATAATTATGTTTTCAAGGAAACTAGGGTTTTTTTAAGTAAAGCCAAAGTTTTTTCACATAGGATTGAAACCTAAACTGGCCACATCAAATTTGGTACTTGGGAAACACATCCAATTATACAGGAATCTGGGGAAGACCTGAGTCTGGGGAACTGAGAATATGAAACTCAAGGGAAGAGAGGTTTTGAATCTGTTGCAGTGACCCGGGACTGGATTTATCTCACAAAATACTGATGAGGTTGCTTTCACTGGTGGAGCTGGGTGTGCTGGCAAGAGGGGACATCTCAAATGAGATGCTGCTGAATTTGTTGTTTCGTCTGCTCCAGCAGAACCTCCTACATCATCATTGCATGCAAAGCATCCCACCAGAGAAGGTAAGAACTTTCACGCTCACCAGGCCAAGCACCCAATGTATGTCTGTAGAGCTATATGCCTGTAAGACCTGCCATAGTTACATGGAGTCAACAGTTCAGGCTCCTGTTATTCTCTCCACACTCTGCCAGGAGAAAAAAATTCTCCCTGTTGAGATGCCACTGTGCTTTGCTCTTCTCACAGAGGAGAAACCCACCCACCAAGACCATTACTTCTGGTGGAAGAGATCCCCATGTGCCAGTGTAACCCTAGATAGGTAAGTTTCTTGCAGAGCTGCTCCCTCCACCATTTGGTACAGATCTTCCTTTAGCCAGGCTGCATGTGAGGTGTTCCCAGGAGGCTCTCCTGGCTCTAGCTCAGCCACAGACATCTCTCCAGAAGGATGTTCTGCAGAGCAGGGGTGGAACACTGCTTGTAAGGTTTTGCCTTGCATGCAAAAGGTTTGGTGTTAGTTCATGACGGTTTCATCCCCCTTTGACCAAACATCTTCCTCAACAACACCCAACCTCACTGCCTACCCCCAGGAAAGCTGGCCCTGCTCAGAGGCAGTAATATTGAAACCTGTCCCAAAGACTGCAACTGCAGACATGACCTCTGCCTGCATATACTGCAAGTTGAGGATGCTGTAGGGTCCTTTGAAGGTTTGACTGAAAGCTGTGTTGGCTTTGCCTTGCAACTGAGGTGACTGACGGGCTACAGCATTCCATCTGAACAGTCCCACTGCTCAAGAGTGCCGAGAGAAGGAAGGTGTGGATGTGGAGTCTGCTTGCAAGCCTTTGTGGTAGAAACTGTGATAAATTAATATGTGCAAACATACCAAGGAGTGGCATGCAGTGCCTCCCCAAAAGGAGTAACTGAACTGAATTATTTTTACATGTAACTATGTATCCTCAGCCTATCCTAATTGCTGTTGCCAAGACAAGGAAAAAACCTCTCAAACTCAAATCAATAAATCAGGCCTAAACATCAGCCATACCTTTTTTCAAAACATGTGTGCAAAAAAGACAAGTAGAGAAAGCATGCTATATTTGTCAGTATAAACTGAAATAAGCACTGAAAAGAGAATTGTGGAAAAATACGTTATACTTTCTATGGTTTAGGCCACATCTTGATTTCACATCCTGATTTAATTCAGCATGTCTGAAACAATGCCACTAAATCCACTTTGCATTTACCCCAAGTAACTGAGCAAGTGAAAACCTGGAATGAAATTGAACTAGATGCCGAATTAATAATTAGACTTAGTAGCACAAATAAAAGTATAATCCCAAAAACTTCTCTTTCCTTCATGTCACACTGTGTTTTAAACATACCCAGACAATGAAACTATTGCAGAGTTGGGCAGTTCCTTAGTTACAGGAACATGGTTTTCAGAAGCATCAAAGGTTTGTGCTTTCAGTCTTCAAGGATTACTTATTTAGTAGCAAATGAATTGTAGCAATTGTTTTTTCTGCAGAGAATTCTGCACAGCCCTTGGATCTATCAGGTTATATTGCTCTATGTAGCAAGCAAGTACTGCCTGGTGGTTTTCTCCAAAAAGATTGCTCAGCTTCCTACTCCTGGCCAAAACTAGAATAAAGCAATTAATTTACTGAACTTCTGTCCATGTTGCAAATATTTGCCTAACTTTCAAGGTCTATGAAAATGCTCCTGGAAGAAAAACTCAACTGTTAAATCCTTCCTTTTGGGGAGGAAAGGATTGGTGTCCCCCAAGCTTACTGTGATTGTATATATAGTTGAAATGCAATCTTTTTTCTAGTCATATTTTCAAATGAGTCAAGAAGCATCTAGGAACAAGAAGAAGGACATCTTTCTCAGGAACAAAAACTTAAAAATCTACAAATAGTTATTTAGATCTGTTTATTCCCTAAGAAACTTACATACTTTCATGGATGCTTCAAGAACCATTTTACTTTTTTTGGTTTTCACTCAAAAATTACAATCCATATATACACATATATGAATATAACTATATATATATATATGAACATAGAGAACTAATCCCTTCCTGTATCACTAATAGCATATAAACATGAAGAAAAGCCACAACATCAAATGATACAAGATGACTAATGCCACTACAAGCACTATGGATTTCTGCAAAAGCTGCTTTCTAACTCTGCATGTAGGTGCACTTTCATGATTTGATGTCTGCAAATGTATCCTAGAATCACTCCATAGGTGTGCCACTGACTGAAGCAAATTCCTGAAGTCGCAAAGCAGAAACCAACGAGGCTCTTCCTCCAGCATGTTCACCAGAACAACCAGAGCCTGCAGGTCAGCTCTGAACATCCCTATGCTGTACACAGTGCTCACAAAAGCCAAACCAAGACTTCTTTTCCCTGTATGTTTAGCACTTAGCCTCTCATATTAGCTTAGTGGTTTAGAGTATTTACAGCTACCATGGAAGATCATGTTTCAGACCCTTAAAATGGAATTTAACCCAGGGGCCTGTAGCTCTGTGTAACACAGGCTGTTGGGTCTCTATTAGGTAAACTGTTTAAATAACTTTATATAGTTTTGTATAAGTAACTACACAACCATTAAAGCACAGAAATGAACCACACTCTGTGACAACATAGACAGGAAGCAATTCTCTCTCTCTGACTTGATAAATATTTAGTTACAAGAGACTGGAAGAGATCCCTTACAGAGCATGCAGGAATGCAGTAGCTGGAACATTCATTCTCTTGGGATGTGTGTCACTTCATGACTAAGCAGCATATGCTTGTTCTAGCTAGTGACTAGCGTTACCTCTGAATGACTTGTCATATTTAAAGATCACGGCTTTTAAAAACAGTTTCCACACTGTGGTGGAAAAAGAACTCCAGAAGAGAATGATGACAGAGAGGGAAAGATTACAACTTTAAATCTTACAGAGGATTTAAATGGTCTTCATGATACTGGAAATCACAGCTGTTCCAGTTCCCTCCTGTTTGTACAGCCAGCTCAACACAGTGACTTGGAAAAACACCAATTCTTCCAAAAGAGTTTCTAAATGCAAGGGCAAGGCTAGCTACCTACTCACTAGTGAGGGAACCCATGGTCAGAATTGAAATTGAAAAAATATACAGTGGACTGAAGACAAGCAACACGTTTCTTAACCGTTGCCTAGACAAATATGGCAAACTGAATCCTTGACAAAGAGTTAACTAAGTGGCAGGGGTGAAATCTTCAGAAATGAAACTCCTTGGAATCTTACAGTGTTTGAGCAGAGGAAACTAGTTAAGATGGTCTGAAACATAAAAGTTTCTAACAACCCCCTTAATTTTACTTTCCTTTCTCCTGCCATGTCGGGAAATAAACCAGTGAAACAATTAATTCTTCCTCTGGAAGATATCAAAATCAGTTTCACCCAATTTTAGCTCTTCTAAATTATGGTGTTTTCAATAAGATTTCTAGGTCACAGATCAAGGAGAAAGTGATGTGCCACACAAAGGCATGTTTGACCCAGGCCTCTGGACCACTGATTTTTATCAAATGACCCGTGGGTGAGACTTGATCCCCAGGCATATGAAATGATACCAAGCACAATGTAAACAGCTTTCTGTAAACAAACATATGCAGATACAAACAAATATGAGGGGTAAGGGGCGATTATAGCAGTCAGTTTAGAGGTATTTTTAATTTGGTTGTAAAGGGATAAATCATTCCCATGACAGTGCACAAAACCTGTGTCCCACCAGGGTGAGATCTGACATGACTCAGCATTCCCTAGCCTGTTCCTTCCATGTGGACGGCAGGCACGAGCTGGTGTACACACTGTTCAGTTTCCCACTTGTGTGAATGAAGAAACAGGACATAGAGTGCAAGCATATCATAGTGTGTATTCATTCCTTAAAGTAAATTCAGCCCAAGCTTTCCTTGGACAGAGCCAGGGTTAGGAATTAAGCCAGGGCTGACTGCCCAGTCAAACAAATGCCATTTACAGAGCTACAGATTTTGCACTTCAGTGAACGCAGAGATGACCAGCACTAAAAACTCAAGTCACTGGTCCCAAAATACTTTTAAAATTGCATAATCACTCTTTCTAACAGGATAACTAGATCTAGCCAAACTTTCCTCATTTAATCCAGTGTTTTGAAAGCAAATGATATTGCACCAAAGAAGAAACATTACAGATGGAAGTTTTAATTCCTTTAGCAGGGCACCTCAGGATTGTGTCTGAATTATGACACTTTGCAGGGTGCTGCAGGAACACAGTAGGTGATTGCTTTTAGCTTATCAAAAGAAGACAAAGTGATTCAGCTTAAAGCTTTTTCCTGGAGGTTCATGCTAACACATTTTACCTCGTACTTCCTATAGCCTAGCAGCACCTTTGCAGTGGCAGTTACCACAACACAGCTGACATGCAGTAACTCTCTGAGCAAAGAAATTCAAATGTGTTGTCTTTATCCAGATCTCTGAACTCCAGTCTCCTACAAAGAACACTTCCCAGAAAAATTAATGTAATTATTTTCAGTAAAAATGTTCCCTTTATATCCTCTCTTCCTACCGCTTTTTTTTCTTAAATGGTGAAATAAAAGTTCGTGAAGGAAGTACTCTTTTGTTGCAAACTGGGGCATGATCATTATAGCCTTATCATAATGCTTTAGCACTGAGTTTATATGTCTATGCCTGTGAAGGCATTTTGTTAATTAGAGAAAAAGGGTGTGATTCTTGACAAACCTGAACTTTGGCAGCTAATTCACTATCTTAGCAGCAGATACTGAAAGGGCTGTTTTATAATTAAGCTTCAGCAGTATCTCAGCACTGTCACTGAGAGGTGAAGCTACACAGAACAAGGGAAGGCTACAACCAATGTCAAGGTCTTCTCACATGCAAGAACCTAATTCTTCTGCTTCAAAGGATAAAAATTGTGAGTAATAATTTCACTGATATCAAAGCTAACCTCATGATAAAACACTATCATATTGGGAACAGGTCCAATGCATTCCTCAGAGCTCATTACACAGGACATAAGTCCTCTCTCAGTAAGGCATTAAGTAAGAACAGACAGTACCTAAATATAGGCTCTGTAATGTTAACATTTAGATACAACTTCCCCGTTAGCATCTCCATCTTCCATTCTTAAAGGAGGATCATGACTTGCCCACATTAACATGGCACATGAGAACTCATAATGAACCACAGCATCACACTGTTCACATTCCATGAATGCAGCCAGACTAGAAATGCCCAAAAGTTGCAGTGGAAGACAACACAACTTTTGCTATTCTGAAAATCAAAATTCAGAATCAAAGATTGCCACAACTCTTCAGCGATACCTAAGGCGGAGCCCTCAGGCCTAGGATGACAGCTAACTTCCCAGAAGAGTCCCTGAATCCAAAGCAAACTGTCTTTAAACCATCTTGCTCACTGTTTCTAGCTCTGGATCAACATTGCTCATACCCAGGCCCAGACTTCTTGTGTAGAGCCTTCTCTGAATCACACTGCTTCCTGACCCGGCTATCACAGAGCTTTGAACTGCAGCCTTCTATATCCATGACTCCCATTTCACATTCAATTAACATCTTGTATTTTCTCAGAACTCCTCCTAAATGTAATACTAGTTTGACAGCTCCAGACAATATCGCACATACACCAAAAAAAAACCCCAACCCAAAACACATAGTACTTAGGCTCAACAAAGGAATTTCTCTACCAATTGCTTTATTACTAAGAAGTGCTACAGAGTCCCAGAGTTCTGTAAAGCTTGGCTTTGCCTCCACAGCAGTACAAGTTTTGTCAGTTTTTCAAGCCAATTAAATGTTTTCCTGCTTCTTCTCTTTCCAAGCATCCCCGTTCACAGAGAATCCAGATCTGCCTCCCACCTGTCTCTTGGCCTGGCAGGCTTCCCCTCCATTTGTTATGTGCTTCTGCTGAGAAGCAGCACATCTGTCAGCCATGCTGGTTCCCTTCTGTAAAACAAAGGAAAACATAAAAATTAGAAAAAAAAATAAAATCCAGACCCCTCCACATCAAGGGTATATTTCAGCAGTTCTGAGATTGACCAAAAACTGTCTCACTGTAGCTGTTCTCTAAGATGTCTAAACACTTTTTTTTGGGAAGATAGCTCATAATCCAAAATTAATGTCTTAATGCACTCTCCATTTTGGAGAGTGCAAAATTCTCCAGAAGAATGATGATAGAAATCTGCCAAACAGAGATTAAGATGCCAATGCAGAAAACAAATATATAATTGGTATCTTTAATGTTTTTTTACCTTGGTGCATATGTGGAGACACAGACATTATACAGATTATACTCTCTGGGGGCAAAAGGGTAATTCTAGGACATAGGAATGTATCACTCACAATCTCAACTGAAGAAATGTTAATTAATTAATTATTCTCACCAGACAGGAAGCTTTTAAGGGTTCTGTTTCGATATCCATAAATCAGATTTTGTTAGAAAGCAAACTGACCAGTGACAGTTGCAGTAAAATCTAAGAGCTGTTTTTCCTAAGATGCACTCTTTCAAAGTCTGCACAATGCTGGATGCAGGGCTCTTATTTTTCATTAAAATCAAATCACTCGGTACCTCTAATAATTTTAGTACAGACCATGAAGAGCTGAATTATACTCAGACCGCAATGTAAGCTTTCAGGATCTAAAGGATAGGCTGAGGTTATCACTTCAGATGCTTTAAAAGATGAATGCACAACTTGACCTGAACCAAACTTCAAAGTCAGTGAAGGCCAAGAGAAGATAAAAAGAAAAATGAAAAATACTTCAGCAATTACTTAACACTGATATTTCAGTAGTAGAGAAACAATGTGTACTTAGCTTAGAAGCCTCTATGCCTCTGATTAAATAACCTCATACTTTAAAAAAACTCAACAACAAACACCAAAACTATGAAATATTATATTTCTTTACATTCTAATTCATTCTTTCCATGTTATAGGATAAATAGCAGTAATGACTGTGTTTCTTATAATACAGATGATCTTCAAATAAATAATAGCAAGCAGGAAATAGCAGCAAGGGAAGGAAAAGTAGGGAAAAGGAGGAAAAATTATTTTTCCACCCTATCACTAACCTAAAGACCTGCTGAGCTATATAAAAATAGGGCAGGGAGGCAAGAGAGGCAAGATCTTTCCTAAATCCACTAAATTCACCGCAATTATCTCTATGGACTGACTTCTATCCATCTCTGCAGAATTTTACTTCCTCAAAATAGCATAATATTTCCTAAAAGGAAAGTTACTCAAGTATACCCAAGTTACTCATGAAAGGCTAGAGAATTCTGAGGCCTCCCAAACCTATCATTCACAGTAACAGCTAAAAGAACTTGAAAGATATGACTAAAGATTTAAGTGGCACATGGGAATCCTTGCCAAAACTCCCTTCCTATCAACTTACTGCCTCCCACTCCTTTCTCCTGCTCCAATCTTTGTATCCACACTGGGTTTTCAGTTGATCATTCTACAGATGGTTAAAAATGACTCTGAGGTTAGATACCACCAGCAGCGTGGTCAAAACATCTGACTTTATGTTTTTGGCCCAACAAAGGCTCTACCAGCAAAAGTTGCCCTAATCTCCTTACCATGCTCAAGGGATTAGTTAATTACTTAACTAGCAAATCTGTTCATGGAATAATAATGACACAGAACTATTTCAAACTGATTATTAGAAGTGAGCTCATGATCTCAGGATGGTTGTGACTCTAAAGTGGCATTACATCATTCGCCCTCACTGTTGACACTGTTTGGTACACATTAGGCAGACAGCACCTGCCTCACTAGAATTCAGATATGTAAGTCATTATTACTTCAGCTCCCCTGATATACTAATCAAGGAAGCCACAACTCCGATAAGAATAGGTGGTTTTTTTGTGTCTAGAGCATCCATATCTGACTCAGAGGAGGACCAGGTAGCACAGTCACAAAAAGAAGTTCAAGTCTTGTCTCTGCAGTAGGTTCTACATTCACTACCACCTGCAAAACCATTCCAGTAAACCATAAGTTGGTCATATTAGTGAAGGTACACCAGCTGAGAGATCACTGACTTACAACCAACAGCAGGCAGCAAACTCAGAATCACATGCACACCCACGTTATCTGATAATCTAAACTAACCCCCTCCATGTTCAATTCCTAAGGCACGTAAAACCTTCAACCATAAACGCTCTGAGCCATCCAAATACATTTTGGCTTCTGATACAATTTTCTTGGTAGCAAATCTGCAAACCACACAGCCCAAAACCAGAGACACTCAACGCTCCCTGCTCCTGTCTCAAAGACTTTCTGCACACCATCTCCTCCCTCTGTTCCTCAGAGGCTGAGTGCTTTATAGTTTTTCAGCCTGTAGCCCTTCATTAAGGTTCAAGTGGCAAGTAGAAATTTCATCATTGCTCTGCCTACCCAACAAAGCACTTTCTTATGTGACCCTATATAACTACTTGTACGCCTGCAGGTAACACATTGAGCACCATTTTATTGCTACAGTATAACTAGCAGAGCTGCCTGGTTGGCTGACATCCTGCTAGATATCAATGCCCAGGAAACATTAAGCATGTACAGTAAATTAACCTGAAGTCAAAGTATGCACACCAAAAGAGCGCAAAATAATCTTGTGAGCTTGGTCATATTTGTGGCAACACAAATGGCATTATGTTAACTGGAGAGACCTCTTCCCCAGTGTTTGCCTAGCAGTAAGAGCTGTTCCTGTTTTATGGATATGGCGAGACCACTGCTAGTTCTCTGTGCCAAGTCCTTCAGTATCAGTCAGGCCCTTTGACTCTTAATCCCCCTCTTCTAATTACAGCTGTTCTGATACTTCAGATACATTTCAAGTGTTCGGTAAATTATTAAGTGCAAGTATTGCACTTTGACACTGCAAATACCAGAAAACAACTAAAAGCAGGTTAAAATCTTAGGCCTGAACATCAGTGGTTATGTTATGCCTTCATGGCTGGGTATAATTTTTTTCAAGCTATAACTGCTGTGTTTACTGCTATTGTCAAAACAGGATCATCAACTTCGCAAGCTTTGATAGCTATGAAAGAATGATTCAGTAAATTGAGAGTCAGAGATCAGTACCTGTCCTGTCCTCAGAGCAAGTACAAGGATATCAGTGAATTAAGTAAGGATATCTTAAAAAACCCTCCTGTGTTTTGTAAAGCAACATGAGAAACTGAACACCTTTACTTCCTTGCAAATACTCACTCCACTTAATTTTAAGATACATCAAAATTATCTCCTTGGCATGCTAAAGAGAGGAGGGTTTTCCTCCATTCTCAATGCCAAAGAGGCAAAACCACACAGTTCTGGGAGATCCTGAATTGTCAGCACCAAACATTCGTTGATAATTTTTGACTTCGATATTACAGTTAGTTTTAATGTTTCACAACCATATCCTCTTTGATCTGCAAGTCTTCCATAGGCAGTTCTCTGTGTTGAATTTATAGGAACAGTCACTGCTTCAACTAGTTTTAGAGAGAACTGATTTCTATTACTTATTCAAACCAGAACTTATTCAAAATAAAAAATAAAAAATACTTCCAACAATATAGTTGAAGGCATTGTTCTATTATCAGCAATTGAAATAAAAGCCTTGTCGTCAGTTACCTATTGTTTAAATTACAGTGGTGATCTACCATAAAAAAAGAGGAAGACAAATGAACACATCTTTAGAAACTAAACTCTGACTAGGGACAGACAAGCCAAGCTATTAATTTAATATCTTTGCACAAAACTAACTTCACCAAGACAAGTATCTGTTTGGGTGTGGTGGATTTTTTTTGGTTGGTTGGTTTGGGTTGTTTGTTCATTGATTATTTTCAAAGAGAAATTGAGAAGACATCAGATTTGGTGTTACTAAGTCACTCATCATCTCTGCAATCACTGTAGTTATGCACGTGGGTTTGTAACTGCAAGCATCCCAACTTTGGCTTTAAAAGCACAACTTATCTATCACACCTTTAAAAGGCCCAAATAGTTCCCCAGGGAGTGAAATGTTCTTCATATATTACACCTGCAGCTTTGTGTCTCATGCTTCTGTTGTCCAATTTCAACTTAGGTATGAGCTCTCACCACCTTCTCTCTTGTGCTTGGGGTATTCAATATTTCCCCCTTGTGGGTTTGTCACTAGGAACATAACTGAACTCCTGTCAAAGACTTCCCTTCTGTGGAGAGATTCAGGGTCTTTATTCGCTCATTCACTTTCAGCGAGAACAAAACATCTTTAAGGCTTTTGAATTCTGTAAAATTCATCTGGAACTGTCCTACAGCCTCTAAAGTTACTGAGGAACCCAGGCAGACCAAGAGACAAGGGCAACACGTTTATGTAAACCTCCTTTTCCTAGGAATTCTGGCTAAAATTCCTGACCTAACCTTATTATGTTATAACTGTAATATTTCAAGGTTCATTCAGTGCCAATAGCTACCCCTTACTGCCTGCTCCTTAGAGAAGCCCTCGTTTGTTCCTAAGAGGAAGCTCCATGCTAAAGCAGCACCTGGCAGCACCACCTCTGCCCAGACTCTGAAGACTTTGCCCTATTTTCTGACCAAGTCTTAGGGGTATAACTTCCCCAAGACAGGCCATGGAGACAGAGCACACTAAGCTTTTTGGTTTCATTTCTATTCAGCTTCCATGAAGCTCATGGCTCCTGCTGCTTTCTCAGCTTTGAACAAAAGTAGCAAACACTATTAGAGAACACATGTCCAGCCAACACAGAAGCAGCTCTAAATGATTGCGTCTGCAGGGGCAGGTTTTCCCTGCCCCTCTGCCCCACTTTTATCGAATTCCCCTAGCTCCAGTGGTATTAGATGATGTTTCAAAACAGCATCAGGCACACTCAAGGCCATCCAAACAAAACAAGAAAAAATTGTACTGCAGTGATTTACAATGCATCAGGCAGCGACTCGTGTAACTGGCTCCTCTGAGAGCTCTTTTGAAATGTACATGAGTCAACAGACTGACAGCAAAGCACAATATGCCATCACCAGGCATTCATGGGCAGCCTCACTGTTTCTTCTGCTGCACATCTCATTCTCCTGTCTCCAGTATATCTCTTTTATATCTCCCTCTGGCTCTGTCAAAGCAGGTTACACTTTATTAATTTGCAGATCAGGTCCATTCACATTGCAGAAATTAAATTAACGACAAGTGCAGCATTTTTGAATGCTAGCAGAACTACAAGTTATAGCACCTCGCCTCATTGAAGTTCATGGAAGTTGTTCCATAAATCTGAACTAGGCCAAAGTCTCACTTCCAAACCCCAAGTGTGGCTGCTTGAGTAATGATGAGCCCCTCATTTGTCCATGCAGTCTGCAATCCTGGGTGGCCATGTGTTTATCTATCTCCATCAACACCTGCTTGCCTTTCTGCTGCCTTAAACTGCTCCTGACACTGGGCCACCAACAAGTGTTACCTTATTTGGACTGAATTTTACACTTTTGAAACATAATGGACATTTCTGACTGCGACACTGTATTTCTGAAGCAGCAGTTAATAAATTGTTCAGCCACTTAAGAAAAGCGTATTGCCTAAAGGAATAATTAGCGTGACTTTCTTAGCAGTGGTCACGCATAGCATGGTGTTATGTGGACATGAAAGTCGAAAGGTGGTTTGAGAGGGAAAGGTAGTATGGCTGTATCAGTGTGGTGTTTCATCAACACTAAGCCTTACATCTCACTAGTTAGCAGAGCAGGAATGCCACAATGACAAGATCATGCTGTTACTAGTGCTCAGAGTTAATTTAGCGTGGCATGTGTCACTTGGACAGGACTTAAATTTTGGCCAGTCTACAGAGAACTTTTACAGAGGCTTATCATTTCCCAGCAGACATAGGCACAACATGCACACCAGAATGATCATTTCAGCTAGGCGTTCCATTCACTAAGCCTTTCAAAAATAATAGTGTTATCAAATTTGAAAAATAGTATCTTCCATCTGCACATGTATTATTATTATTAGTGTAGTAACACAATGAGGAAGATAAATAAAAGAACTAACAGCATTGTGTGCATATTTACACATACACAGATATACAGATCTATGCAAACAGTGCTTAATGTTCTCTGCTTTGTATTTTCTTCTAAGATTTACATCATCTGTGAAGCTCGGGAGAGATTACTATATTGTATATGTATATATTCAGAAGCACATACATATTTGAAAGCCCAGGACGTACCCATACATATAGAACAGAACATCAGTTTGAAGTGCTCTGTATATGAACACAAGGCAGCAAAAAATATTAGATAAATGCACTCCACGTTATTATTCTTTTCCTTTTAGTTTGGTAGAATCAATAATCATGTTTTCATACCAAGACTCTGGATATATTAACTCTATTACTATGAAATAAAGCAAGAGACAGTACAGCACTGTAAGAAAGCAGCAGATTTCTCTCAATATTTTATCACCACAGCATAGAACAAGGTTTATTTAAACTTCTCCATTTATCTAAATACTGTGTAATAGTCTCATTTAACACTCTTATTCAGAATGCATACTGGCTGTCAGAGTTTTAACCTTTATAAAATGTAAAGCTATTCCACTCCTAAAAACCAAACAATTTGAAAAAACATATTTTGGCAGGTGACACTTACTACCACCAGATTATTTAACTAAGCAATGAGTACTGTCTCTTACGTAATCCTCCTTCTCTCTGTCTCTCTCAAGTATGTGGTTTGTGTTAAAGAATTAGATAAAAAAGCTTCAGTTTAAAGTGGGAAACTAAGGAAAAAAAAAAAGAGGACAGCAAAATCTATTTCAGCATTTTAGACCTCAGTAACTGGAACACAGATTGCAAGCCTATGCATTGCATAAACTCTCCCCCTTTTCCCTTAGATCTTCCAAACTCTCAGTGAGGGTAAGTACTGAATGCCATTCTGGCCTTAGTTTTCATGTCTCTTTCAGTGTTGTACATCTCATTCAGTGTAGAGCCTATGCAGTTGTCACTGTTGATGAAAAGGTTCTTTATTTGGACGGAGAAATTAGGTTCACCAGAAGCAGCTACTGCCCTACTGCCCTCCTGAGCAGCCCTGTTCTGGCAGCGTGGCTCCTGTTACCCACATGACATGATCACACACAGCTGGGCATTCAGTATTTTAGCGTGTGGGGGGTATGTTATGCCAACAATGACTAGGTAGATATAGGTTAACAATTTGACAGTATACAGTTATACAGTGCTTTGTGTCCACTAGTTTACTGCAGGCATACCCAATTTATCTAGCATTAAACCTGGCAGCAGTTTCTTGCTAGAGAAATGAGTGAGAGCACATTCATTGGTATAGTATCAGTTAGCTTTCGGTTAACAAGTCAAAAATACATGAGGGGTTTTTGAAACTTTAAAACATTTTCATTTTACATTTAAGGCTAAAGGGTTCTGTCTTCAAAGGGGAAGTTACTCAGTCTTAAACTAGCAGGATTTAAGAATACAAATGCTAACCTTGCAGCTTGCAGCGAGAACTTGCAGCTTGCCTAATTTTGTGGCTGCAGGCACACAGATGCCACAGGTAAGACAATTAGCACCTTGTAAAGTTGTAAACAACAAAAAGACTGAGAATCATTCAACTGGCTGCAGCCTTCTGTTACACTTTTCAGGACTAACCAGTTAATCGAACAGTTCCACACCTGAGGTTTATCTCTGAACAGCTGAAGTCAGATAAGTCATAAGACTGTTAGCATCCAGGTGATTCAATTCCAGCTCCTAGGGAGACTAGACCTGTCACATTTTGTTACACTTCACAAGGGGTACAAAGGTGGAGGAGGTAGAAGAGATTTTAATATTTGCTGGTATTAGGATGGTGCCTCTTAACTGCAATGGAAGGAGGAAAAACATAGATTTTAACGTCTTAATAGATAGTGGATCAATATATGATTAACAGCTGTGTAAACACTTCCGTTTGTTTCAAAGATTAACAGTTTGTTCATTTAGTTTCACTTCTTCCTTCAGCATCTCGAGAACCCTTCTTACCAAGACATGAAATCTCCACACTCTAGGCGTAGGCTGCTAATGTCCTCACTTTACACTGAGCATCCAAGCCCGACCAGTTGCACCTTCAGTGTCTCCGAATGCATTACCACAGCCTCCCAGAGCTCCCAGGGCAGCAATCCCCGCCCCCCTTCTCTGAAGGAGCAATGTGGCTCTGCCGACTGCAGGACAAGGAACAATTAGCTGTGACTCTTATCACCTAGCTATTTATGCAGGCCACGGAGCACCCAGGAACTGTAAGAATGTCCCCGTGATTCCTGGCACTTGAGATGGTATGTTTGAAGATTCACAAAGATGATCAAAATCATGAAGGGTATTACAAAAATACTTACATGAAGGACAGCTTCAGCATTTACATCCTAAAAACATCCGAATGCCCAAAGCCTAGGAAAGCCAATGCTTAGAATACACGCAGTTTTGGGGACTGCCTGCCATAATGCCATTCGTTTTACATAACTTTAAACAGCGTGAGAAGCCTTAAGTGTTGTCACCGGTCTCATACTGTGCCCAAGAGGATATTCATAGGGCCACTGTGTTTTGAGATTCGTGAACCCTCATGTTAGTTTTCTGACATTGTAAAAAGTTACTTGGTGATAGGTTGCCTTAGGCCTTCAGGAAACAAACCGGTTTTCTCCAGCTCCTTATGGACTACCCAGAATGCACAAATCTCTAAGTGTCAAGTTCCAAAAATCCAATCCTGGGGATGGTCCTGGGTTACACTATAGGTCACAGTTAAAAACAAACAACCAAACAAATTGAAATTTATAGTTCTGTAGGCTGCACCCAAGTGGAAGGCTGTCATAAGTGCTGGACTTGATGGTCACGTGTAGGAAGAGAGCACTACATAGAGAGCAGAAAGCTTCATGCAGACTCAATAATGTCACCACCACTGAACACGCAGAGATAGAATGCATTCCTGTTTCCCTCTACTACCGCATCCTTCTTTGTCTGCAAACCTTTAAATTTTGGGTTTTAAAATCAAGCACTGACACCTGATGTTTTCCCTAGTGCAAAAGTAGGGAGGATGAGAGAGCAGAAGCCTGAATCCAATTGATGTGATCTACTCCAAAAAAAATGAAACCTTGATCAAATTAATTTTGTGAGACTGTTGCTCTCCCATTGTGTCTTAATAGTCACACTTGGATGGGCCACATGCAGGTTTAGTGATCTTCTTGGTGCCCTAAATCATAACTGTGGGCGGGCAGTCCCAAATCATCACAACATGCATTTGCCTTGAGAACACCAGAGCCTCAGGCTATGTCTAGGATTTTATAGAAAGGTAGCCAACACCCATTACCTGTCACTTTAAGAACCTTACGCAACTTCTTCAGCAGTGAAAGCTTAACTCTTTGCTTTAGTTAAACACCCTTTTCATGGCTCCACCCAGGTGAAAAGACCGGCTCACTACTATCACTTGAAAGACAGATGCAGTAGTCCCTAATTCTATAAATCTGCTCCTTTAAGCTGAGCCTCTTAAGCGGACACTGAATCTTTTCAGCTGAGAACGGTGTACATAAATGCTCAGTAAGTTACATTAACAGCTTACTTGTATGTTCAATTGATGAAGCTGTGCCATAAGGCTGTATATTTGACTGGTCACTCAAAATCTCTGTAACACGTCCACAATACTGAAAGAATATTCTGTTTGCACTTAAAAGCACAGAATGGTTTGGGTTGAAAGTGACCTTAGATATCATCTGGTTTCAAGCCCCCTGCCATGGGCAGGGACACCTTCCAATAGCCCAGGTTGCTTAAAGCCCCATCCAGCCTGGCTTTGAGCACTTCTAGGGATAGGGCATCCACAGCATCTCTAGGCAATCCATTAACCGGGTCTCACCACAGGCCCATTGAAGAATTTCTGCCTAATATCTAATCTAAACTTATTCTCAGTTTAGAGTAATTTCCCCTTGTCCCATCACTCACTACATGCCCTTGTCAAAAATCCCTTTCCAGCTCTCTTATAGGCCCCTTCAGGTCCTGGAAGGCTGATCTAAGGTTTCCCTGGAGCCTTGTCTTCTCCAGGCTGAACAATTGCAATTCTCTGGGCCTGTCTTCAGAGCAGTGGTGTTCCAGTTCTCTCAACATCTTCCTAGCCCTCCTCTGGACTTGCTCAAACAGGTCCACTGTACTGAGTGTACTGAGGACCCCAAGGCTGGATGCAGTACTCCAGGTGGGGATCTCACCACAGCATAGTAGAGGGGCAAAATCACAGTTCTGGCCATGCTCCTTTGATGCAGCTCATGACACAATTGGCTTTCTGCACATAGCCAGCTCATGTCTGGTCTCTCATCCACCAGCATCCCCAAATTCTTCTCTGCAGGGCTGCTCTCAATCCCTTCAACTCCCAGCCTGTGTTGATAAGGGATGTTGCCTTGACCCAGGTGCAGGACCTTGCACTTGGTCTTGTTGAACCTTATGAGGTTCCCATGAGTCTATTTCTTGAGCTTGTCCAGGTCCCTCTGGATGACATCCTTTCCCTCAGATATGTTGACCACACCACTCAGCTTGGTGTTGTCTGTGAGCTTGCTGACAGTGCACTTGAACCCACTGTGCATGTCTTTGATGAAGACACTAAAAAGCACTGCTCCCAGTATGGACTCTGAAGGAACACCATTTGTCACTGATGTCCATCAAGACTTTGAGCTATTAACCATGTAAATATGTGGCATTTACAGCTGACTTAGAATAACACCAGCATTAATTTCAAATTGTGTAACACCAAGAATTAATACAACAACCACAGTAGCAAAAATAATTGAGTGGATGGAAAACGTATGGATGTGCAAATCAGACAACTTTGAAAACAAAGCTTCCAGAGTATATTCAGAGCAGGTATGGCACAGACAGCAGTGAAAGTTTTTCTAAATTCACTTTATAGTGTTTAACTGTGGCCTGTCAAAATCCTACTACTTTTTAATTAGTATGAAACCTTTTCAATATTTGATGAACATGAGGTTATATATCTGAATAGTTTTTTCTGCACTATTATAGCTCATAAATAACATCCACATTTATATTCTGCTAAGGAGGTATGGAAATTCTGCACTCCCAGAAAGCATTCTTATTTCCTACATAAATCTTCCACCTTAATGACAGGAAACAGTGACAGTGTGTCTTTAGCAAAATCCTTGTATTTTGCAAAGTATTAAGATGTGTTACCAACTACTTCCTTAATTCACAGGTAAACAAGTATTCCAAGTTAGGTTTTTATTTTAAACTAATTATGTCATTTATTCTTATACTGGATAATATTTAGTGTAATAAAAAGCAGTATATTTCATTCACTACCATTGCATTTTTTTTGTCCTTCTGCAAGTCAAATTTAACCTTGTCTTGTAAAGACAGAAATAACTTCAGAGACAATGTTCCTGAAATACAATTCTTAAACAAAACAAACTTTTAGTGTAGACTCAACCAAGCAAATACTTGGCTGACCATTGTTTTGTTTAGAGTAGACTACACTGAACAGAAAAGTGCCTAGATACAGCTATTAATGAAGAGTTATTTACTTTTAAATTAACATTCTATCAGCCATGAAGCGTAGATATCCCTTAGGCTTTGTTTTTGTTGCTTTATACAGTGATTTTTTTACAGTTAGATACAGTTGGCTGATGCAGAACCTTAAGTGGAGATAGACAGTCTTTAGTTAGATAAAGTCAGCTAAGCAAGGTCACTCTTGTTTTCGGTGCCTTGCAGTAAACCTGCTGCCTTGTCTTCAGTACGCAATAAACAGTCTGTGGTAAAAGCAAGTTAGGCATCCCACAATTAAAACAAAACAAAAAGCCCTAAAACCACGTGTTTTGTTGTTTGTTTTTTTTTAGCCATACCTGCTTTACCTGCTTAACTTCTTAAAGATAAGCAAAACCTGACTGCATAAATGGCAAAATTGCACCCACAGTTTCAAATTTCAGGAAGAAGGATCTGTTTCCTTGCATGTCCGAAGTTCTGGAGCTGCAAATGTCATGCTGATTTTGATACACCCACTTTGTGCCACAAAAGAAAAAAGAGCCAAAGCACCCCCTCCTAGACAAGAGGACAGAGCAGTTATGAGATGTGCCTGTGGTAGACAAGTGATAATGTCTGCATAACTGAAAGGAATACATGAGATACGTTCCTTGTCAAAACTGTACTTTTATTTTAAGTTCAAACCTGAAAGGGAAGACTATAATTCCAAGCAAGATTAAACCTACAATTCACTTTTTATCTTTAATTTTACACAGAGGTTTGACTCCAAATTAAGGAAACAAAATTGCATTTACATTAATGCAAGTTTCACAAACCACTCCCCAGAGTAAGCTACACAGCTTTTAGTTTCAGAGTGGAAGTGATTACACCACTTATGAAGTTTCTGCATTGTCTTATAAGTAACGTTATTGAATATACTTAAGTTGTCTCTACAGTAATAATATTATTCTATTTCCATATCCTTATGTACTGAGGCACAGACACGTGGGAGGACCCTGTGGAGATGAGGGAGCAATGGGTTGGCACAGGGAAGAGTTAAAGGAGGCCGCAGGGAGAGATAGTACTACAACCTACTAGAGAAGCCGTTGGTGCTCTTTGCCCAGTAAATGTCTGAAAACACCTCTGGCAAGCACAGATCACTCCATCAGCTGATCCTCATCAGGAATGGTAAGTACTGCCCATTACCTTGAGTCCATACTAGAACCCATGCTGAGAACCAAAAGCTGGCAAATATGATGCTGTACTAGTCAGGAGTCTGTATGACTCTATGTAAAGAATTCCTGGGGCGTTTGCTCGTTTGATCTTCCATAACCACAAGGATATGCACAGACAACAAGTGAAAAGCACATTCAAGTTGCAGAGCCTATTATGGAGAAGTTCTGAAATCTTAGGATTGTCTTCATGACTTTGATTTACCCCTTTTAACCCAGCACAAAGGTGGCAAAGTGAATTCTAATTACGAGAGCACAGCTGGTTGGCATAATTTATTTAGATTTCAAAAAAGGTTTTTTGACAAGGTTCCATGCAAGGAGCTACTGGAGAAATTAAGATAAAACTAGAGAAAAAAGGCAAGCAAATGTCATGGATGATTCTCTGGTTGGAGCAAGTGAATCAAAAGTGTAAGATTAAATGTTTTTTGTGTTTGGTGGTTTGTTTTTTTTTTATCACAAAAAGTTGACAGCAGGGTGCTTCTGCATCCTATACTCAATTCACTGTAAAGAACTCAGACCAGTAAGAGAGGGAAAAATAGGAACAGGTAAGGAATAGTAATGTGCCAGTGTGCAGATATCAAAAATGTATTTGGGTGAAAGGGAGATTTGTGAGTAAGTTCAGTGCAATTTCTGTTACATGAATTAACAGTGTAATAACAAAAGATTTACCACCAAGATGAATATGAAACTGTGTGTAACAGAAACTTCAAACAAGCTATATAACCTACAAAGCTGATAGAGCCCCATACTCAGTATGTAGCAGCAGTCAAAGATAAAGCCTATCATGCTGGATTCAATAAAACAATAGGTCAGAATAATATAAAATACATATATGTTGTAATCAGAGGCATAACCTTGCATGGAGCATAAGTCACCTTTACTGAAAAACAGAATATTGTAGGATCAAATAGACCTGTGAGAGAATCAAGGCAATGAGCAAAAGTTGGGAGTAATTCTCATAGGAAAAGACTGAAAAAATTTCTGTCAAAAAGCAGTCATGCTGAAAGCATATAAAATGATGAATAGTACAGAGAAAGTAAACACAATTTTTTTTTATCAAAGCACAAGAGTATATTAAATGAAAAAAACAAGAAAAAAAATTAAAAATGCATATTCGCAGTTCAACATGCTACTCTGCCACTCACTGCCCATTACAGAGTTTTAATGTCATGAAGATGTTAAACTTTCATGCCAGTATAAAGACTATACAGCTAGGTCAGTAGCAAAATCTGAACTTCTATTAAACTATTGCTCTAGTACTTGTACTGAACTATTAAAGATTTTGATGGGACATTTGTAGGAAAATATTACCTCACATCTGCTTTCTATAGCCTTTCCTTTTCCTCTGACACACTGAAACTCTACAACATCATGGATAAGAAAAGATGAAGAATAGCTGTGACCCACAGTAGCAATTCCTGTTTTTCCATGCCCAGGACAGATTTATTCACTAGAAGTTGTTAGTTGCATTGCTTTACTCTCATTGCCATAGGCATGACCTGCATAACTGCGTGCTACTTAATTCTGTTCTGTCTATAATTTAAAAAATTTTCTCACAAACATTTCAACAGCATCTGAGCAGTCCATACAGATCAATGGATTTATTTTCCTTACATCTGGGAGGGTTGGGGGAGAATGCTGTCTAGCTTATAAATGGGAAACTGGAATAAAAAGACCTAGATAACAAACATCTACAAGCCTGATTTGCCTCGGTCCTCATTTCCCAGAGTACTTCCTTTAATAGTTTCTATGCCCAAAACAGCCTTATCTTCAGCAGTTAGGCAAACACAGACCCAAACACCTCAAAGCAAAGCACTTGTAAAGTAAGAAACATATAATTAATCGTGTAAGATATCACATGTAGCAACATGACAGAAACTAGCATACACCACAGACCGTTGATAAACCTATAGACAATCATGGAGCAAATAAAAAAATCTAGTCACTCCAGTTTAATTTCTCTCCCTTCTTGGAATCCATTTTTACAAATACTTACAACAGCATATCTATGCAGATGGGTCCAGACAGAGCTGAACTTGCTCTGACTAAACCAAGCTGTTCAAACCTGTTGGCACAGATGTATCTTGATGCACATGTCTACCACTACTTACCCAAGGAGCTGCACAGATGCCAAAGTTGCTCACTATGAAGCAGTGTGAGCTGCTTGTGAGATACGATTCATAGTGCTGATGTAGTTTCAGCAGATTAAGTAATACTAAAAACAGCCTCACCAACACGTGAAGGGAAAAGATAAACTGCGGGAAGGTTACATATTGTCTTCCATACTATATACGTCTGCTTGCAAGAAGCGGCCAACACCAACACGCGTTATCAACATATGAGCCACCAGGTTATGGCATTTGTTGTAAAACCAAGTTGTTCTGCTCATTAGAGTCGAGCTCAGGCAAACCACCTGTCCTCCTTGTTACAGCTTTGTTTCAGGTGTGCCAAAGCTTTACGAGCAGAAGAGGTTGTGGGGGTTTTCTTCCACTTGAACTACTTTTTTGCGAACTTTATCCGCCCTACCACTGCAAACACGTATCAAGTGCTTTCAAGTAGTAAAGGCATCCAGAATTTGTTGACAGACAGGTACTGCCTCAGGCAACAACTGCACTGGAAACTGCACAAACACACTTTGTCTTTCTCAGTGGTCCCAACTATGAGTATACCCCTCCATACTCACATCCACGGACTTAGTTCAAAACAATTCCTCTCCATGCATTTTATACCTGGGACCTAGGTATGAACAGCCACTGGTCCACCGTCTGCTCCTACTAGCTAAAAAGCTGCCACACAAAGTCGAACTCGATCTTCTCCTAGCATCGTTTTAAAAAATTTCTAGGAAACTACGTTCCATCAGAACTAGAAAGGCTGTTTCNGGGGAGAGCTAGTTTCACAGATTTGTCAGCGGTCCCAAGGACAATGAGCAGGCGTGAGGCAGCGCTGGCGGCAGGGAAAAAAGGAAATATCTTCGAATCCTTGACGTGTCTTTTGTTAACTTCGCGTAATTGCTTTTTTTGGCATGATCGGTTGCCCGGACGCTCGGAACCACCAGTCCGAAGAGCCAGCTCTCACAGCTGGGAAGCTGGGCTTTTTCCACAACAAAAACAGAACTGTAAAAAACCCAAAATAAAGCCATACGGCTGTGTGCGCGCACAACCCCCTCCCCTCCGCTCCATCAGCGCCTCGGGGGAACCGCTCGGCTGAAAACAAGCGCCGAGCCCTCGCACCCCTGGACACAGGCGAGGGGCGAGGCGGGCACGGCGGCGG